>JAODVP010106558.1:0-26100 GCA_025400035.1 Tetradonia laticeps
CATTCTTAAAACACCTTGGATTATTCGATTTTCCAATTACGAGCAGTTTTCTTTTACTGAACCCGTCATACTTGCGCACACAAGGGCAGTTATTCCGTCTTTCGCAAATTTTCACCTACACACTTTTCATTTTTAAATTTAAATGTTGTCCGAGAGCAAAAAATACCAGTTTCGTCAGCATTACAAATTTCTTCGTCTGTATACCCTTCTCGTAATTTAGGCCACGCGTTCTTCAACCAATTTTCCGTACTTTCAGATTTACACTTTTCGCTTCCCCGCAAATTTTTCCGAAACTTAGGCTATGTCTTTGTTTAAATCGACCCAACCAGCCACTAGTTCACTGAAAATTATCAGCTCCCAGTAGTCAATGTTCCGCTTTTTCTATAAGTATAGGTCCGTTTATTGGCAAATTAGAGTCTCTACAGAGACAACGTCCAATTTGCTAAATTAAAATCTCGATACTGCATTTTTTCTGCCACTATCAACAGCGTTTATTATGAATACTTTAGTATCTAAAATTAACGCTCTTCGCTTTAAACTTGCCATATCGATACTCTGACCTCGAATAGGGTTCAAAGCAAACTGAGAAATTTCTTAATTTTTACTTATAATGTTAATTTCAAATTGTCTAGACTTGTTATGAGTTTGCATTCGGAATAATGTGATACGAATGTTTTTAATGTGCGTGCCGTTATAAACGGTTTCTACTGTATTTATTTCTGAATTTCTGTACCTAAATAATTGCTATAATGTAGTAAATATCCAATTACAGACACCTGTAATAGTAGACCAACTATGGTCGGATGACGACGAAGTAGGACAAGTCGTCTCCGGTGAAAACGTCAAGATCAAGGTGAAGGGAGTAGAGGAAGAGGATGTGTCGCCCGGTTTCGTGCTGTGCGACGCCGCCAACCCGATTCGCACCGGCCGCATCTTCGACGCACAGCTCGTCATCTTAGAACACAAATCAATCATTTGCGCCGGCTACAGTGCGGTCATGCATATCCATTGTGCAGCTGAAGAAGTCACCGTTAAAGTAAGCCGTTGCTCTGTGTGTGCCGTGGAGACTGTTTAATCCAATTGTTGTTTTGCAGGCCTTAATTTGTTTGGTAGATAAGAAAACCGGCGAGAAGAGTAAAACGCGACCTAGGTTTGTAAAGCAAGATCAAGTAGCTATAATGAGGATAGAATGCGCCGGCGTCATTTGCCTCGAATCGTTCAAACTATTTCCACAAATGGGACGATTCACACTACGAGATGAAAGTAAGTAGAAAGGCTTTACTTATGTGTTTATTCTATACCAATTCAATGTCAGATTTGGAGTTATTTTAGTTGTTTTTGGGGTTAGACTATGCACATTTGTCGACGTATTTACATCTGTGAATTTAAAATAAGATAAGATCTTATTCATATTTATTTTATGCACAAAATATATAAATGTAAATCTGTTTAGGTTTATAGCTTTATATAATTTCTTACCAACGGTTTTTTGTGACCTTTCGATAAAAATCGAGCAAAAATTTCCGAGATTTTTTTATACGGAATCAAATGCCAATTGTTTTTGATAATTGCTATGTTTAGTAACTACTTTTTTAGGGTTGCCATATCTATGGCAATCAGGGAAGTCAGGGAAATAAAATTGATGTGAAATATCAGGAAAAAATTAATTTTTGAGAAGGGACTGTGAATAATTGTCGAGGAAAAAGCAAAAGAAGAGAAAATTAACGAAATATTTGTTTCAATCTAGTTTTTCCTGTGAAATTATGATAAAAATTTGTTTAAGAAATGGAAATCCTGAAGTTAGATTTTCTGAGGATTACATTAATTACACTGTGAGTGATTTAGCCACAAAAAAATCCCGTCGGTTAATTTTAGTTGAAATATATCAAAATTTATTGAAGTCATCTTCTGATTTTTCTCAATAAAACTTACCCGACAGTTTTTTCGTCAGTCCACAATGCAATTTCAGTTAGATAAAGAAAATTATTTCCTCCCAATAAGCAAAAGCAAATCTTGCGTAAATTATTTGTGTATTACAAAAAAACTGTATGACTAATGTTACATTATGTGTTTTGCTTCCAGATAAGACTATTGCCATTGGAAAGGTACTCAAAGTCGTAGAGTAAATCGTATTACTACAGTAATGAAGACTATAGGCCGTAAGATATACTCTAAAATTTACAACCGGTAATAATGAAGTAAAACGAGACAAAAGACGCATCCCGACCTATAACAATAAACTACAGCAAAACCACTCATGTACGAATATTTCGTTTTGTACGCGTAGATTTATGCAATGCAGCCAATCAAGTGAAATTTGTTTATATATTCATACAGCGTACAAAGGCGCGATAGTTGCAGGACGAAATATTGGCAGATGTACCAGGCGCAGGCGATGCTGCCGCTTGCCGATCACTAAAACGATAGACACAAAATTGTTACGAATATATATATGATACGAGAGGAAATTATGACAATGCGAGTATATACACACACACACATACACTACACTACACACGACACTACCAATAGGAGTATGACAGTATGATTGCCAATATCAGTTTCTTATCTTCACAATTGCATGGGCAGGTGGGAATTAATTGTGTACAGTTGTTAAATACTTATTAGTTGAATTTGTGAAGAAAGAGCAGGGCGAGAGCATGTCGTTTCGCCGAGCACCCGCAGTCACATTTTGATAATTAATTAGGTGCGCTATTGATTATAATTAATTGAGAGATAACTAATTTAATTGAGAGTAATATGGGAGAGGGTGATTGACCTACGCCGCGCAGAGGTGACTTGTTTAATTTTAGTTATATAATGGCCGTTATTGATTTATTTTGTTTTGTTGTAATTTTCACGCCTCTCCAACTAACAATAACACGCAGCTCCGAGTATCGATGAAGAGCGAGCACGTGGGGCGTTGCGATACTGGTCATTACTTATGTATTATATTTTATGTTTGCCACCTGCGGCAAACCCGATCCGATGAGCGCCCCGGTTAGGTCTTATATTTATTTTAATTTGTAATTTTACGTCCGGATGCGAGATGCGAGTGGCGGTGCATTGGGTGCTCATTTGGGATCATTCTCTGTACTTTGGTTGCTTGGCTGACAGGACTAGCGCTAGGAATTCGACGGCCTATGTCACCCATTTCGAAAGTATAAATAATTGTAACGTTTTCTGTTCGACTCGATCCGTTAAGTCTTTGCATTTACCGCGCAGACGCGTAATTCACGCTGTAGTAGTTCCGATTCGCGGCGGGCGTGACGAGGCCTCCTCGTCGCTCCCGCCCGTCGTCCACTTGAAACAATACGATGACGATGATGCTAAACATATACATATTTTCGAAATGAATGGTCATTGCATTTCTGTGATAGACAAAGCCATTTGCAGTGTTTTCTACTACTAAATCGGATTATCCGACCGCATAACACACATTATTGGTGACACATATTCGCAAACGAAACTCTGAATAGCCATCGAAAATATCTCGAACATTTGTCGTGCTTGCAGTGTTCAACCATTTCGTAGATGCGCAATTTTTAATGCTGTGAAAGAGGACGAGGCATGCTGGACACTCGCGCGATGCCAAGGCTTCACTTTTATAAACGTTTCGCAATCAAACGTTACTTTTATACTTATCGAGCATTTTGCGTGGCAGTTGTGCGAAGGCGAACAAAATTATGCGAAACAAATGCGTTGTTCGTTCCGTTGATTTATCAAATTATTCTTTCCTCACATTCTGATATGTTAGACTATAAATACCTATATAATATAAAGAAAACAAGCAAATTATGGAATAATTTTACGATGAGAATAACTAATGCTGAAGATGTGAGATACTTTAAACAAGCAAGCGCGCGCTTCGCAGTGTTCGCGGGGCGTGCAATGAATTCAAATATTAGTAATCGAAACGAGTTTAAATGAAAATAATCAGATGAGATGAAAATAATAACGTTGCTATCAATTTTATATATTCAATAAAATTATGAAATTATCACTGTGTTCTTCTGCTTTTACCCGCATTATAGCAATTGTGTAATAACAAAATTGTTTTTGTAGTACACTAATATGTAGTAACAGCGACATATTGATAACATTGAATCGCTGAGGTCTAAATGCATCTGAAATTCACAAATTGATGGCCATTTTATACAAGCCGTTATTACGAAGCTTTATATATTTTCGTATAATTTAAACGAGCTAACATCTGAAGTTTCTTAACCTCACACACGAATTTGCCCAAGCAGATGCATAAATCCTCCGCACTTAGTTGTAGGAAGTCCATTGGGATAAATTTCGTGTACTTCTGCTTCTGTAATTCGAGGTTTTTAGCAGTGGCCCACTGCTTCCAAGCACTAATACCGAACGAGAACTTTAACAAGTAGTTTTCATCCTTGGGTATTTCCGGCGTGCGAAGCACACCTACACGAGCACGTGGTACCCAATACCTTGGCTTTTTCTTCAAACTACGATCTACTTCCTTCTCCAAATCCATTGGTTCGGAATAGTCATTGGCCATTTTCAGCGCCATGGACAAGACATCATCGGAGAATGAAGTAGACGCATTTTCATTCTGTGCCATTGGATTTTCCAACATCTTCATAGGGTCCGAGGCTGTGGTTGTATCGTCGTCAGAGTCGGAGGAAGGTTCGCGCTTGTTCCCCGCGGCCATGTCTGCCATCATTAAAATCTCGGCTTCTAGAGGGTTCGCAGGTATACGATTCTTAATCTTAGCGATTTCCTTAGTAATACCTTGAATGGACCTTCGACCTGTTAGTATGAAGATGGGAATAATCAGCGGGATTGGAATTGGGGTCAGCATCGGTGTAGGTTGGACGTACATGTGCAAAGGCATCGGTACGAAGATCGGAACAGGGATAGGCACCCATCGAGTAGTCGTATCATCAGTCTGCACGTCGACTTGCCTTTCCTTGACCTTGTGCTGGATGGACTTAGTTAGCATACGCGGCGAACACATAATCGCCTTGTTTTTCTGTCGAGGCATGAATCTAGGTTTACTCACGTAGACAGTCTCGACACAAGTCTTCCCGTAGAAGTGCGAGTCTTCAATCAACTCACTCAAGTTTCTATCCAGACACTTGTAATTCTGCCCCTTCGCGATTAATTCCAAATTGGACACATCAGGTCGTACATCTTCACCATGGAAGTATAGTCAATCTCGAAGAAGATATCCAAGCAGGTTTGGGAATAGACGCAGACTTGCCGGATATTCCGAATCGTTGTATTTCTTCAAAGTTCACAATGTACAGATAACAATCTTGCGGTGAAAACTTAAAAATACCATCTGACACAATTTCGAGCTTATCATGTCTTTTATTCAGTTATTTTATAATTAATCTTGGATTAAATTAAAAAATAAATTCGTGAAAATATATACAAACTTTTCGGTCACCAAACGAAACAATTTATTTCGTCCATGAAACATGCAATAAGACTGCATTGGTCTAGCAATGACACAATTTTAATGTAAAAACAATGTTAACTACTACATTACCTGTGATAATCAAAGACAATTGCTGCACATAATGAAATAGATCTTTCTGGTCGACCTAAATTCCTCTTCCGAAAAATGTTTTATAATTTTCCGCCACATCTTCCTAACCATAAAAAAAATTATACAACTCGCATCCACTTCGTTTGAGGTTCAAGAATTTGTAAATCATGTAGACCCTTCTTCCATGCACTATAAAAAGAAATTATTCAACCATAACGAATGTAAAGTATTAAACTAAATTATAATACCTGGCATTATGGTCCCAGAACAACTGAGGTGATTTCCTTAACCAACTTCAGCCTATTCAGCATCTTATCTAAAGCTTTTCGGTCCATGGCAATTGTGGAGTACCACACGGGGCTATCAGGAACACAGCTGCGTTCCGGCTTCAAATAAAACACATCATTTCTAGTTTTCACGCTTTCCGGACATTTGGAGAGGAAAAATTCGTAGAGTCGTACAGGACAACGTAGCGGATTGCTTATACACTCCTGCTGCTCATAAACCTTCCGTTTGGCACTCCACGGGCCCTTACTAGGTGGATAAAAGCGCAAGAGCACATTTCTTTGATTAGGTGCGTTTATATTGCGCTTCCAGTGTTTCATTATATGCGAGAAGCTCAACTGCAGGTGATCGTCCACATTGGTAAGACTGAAGTGTTTAGTATTGAAGAATAACAACGTGTTTAGTAATACCAAAGGAGAATGTGCACCCAATTGTTTACTTTCCCAGAGGTGTTCCTCCACAACACGTGTGACCACATATTTTGCGCGCATGTAACCTTGACAGAAAGGCAACACTAAGGTGTTGAAAGTGTCGGTGAATTTCTCATAAAACGGATCGCAAAACAAATTGTCAATTCGGCCGTTTTCGTATAGATAGAACTGAATACCCAGACATAAATAGTAAATAGTATCGCATGTATACGGACTTCCGTTAGGTTTCTTAACCTCACACACGAATTGACCCAAGCAGATGCATAAATCCTCCGCACTTAGTTGTAGGAAATCCATGGGGATAAATTTCGTGTACTTCTGCTTCTGTAATTCGAGGTTTTTAGCAGTGGCCCACTGCTTCCAAGCACTAATACCGAACGAGAACTTTAACAAGTAGTTTTCATCCTTGGGTATTTCCGGCGTGCGAAGCACACCTACACGAGCACGTGGTACCCAATACCTTGGCTTTTTCTTCAAACTACGATCTACTTCCTTCTCCAAATCCATTGGTTCGGAATAGTCATTGGCCATTTTCAGCGCCATGGACAAGACATCATCGGAGAATGAAGTAGACGCATTTTCATTCTGTGCCATTGGATTTTCCAACATCTTCATAGGGTCCGAGGCTGTGGTTGTATCGTCGTCAGAGTCGGAGGAAGGTTCGCGCTTGTTCCCCGCGGCCATGTCTGCCATCATTAAAATCTCGGCTTCTAGAGGGTTCGCAGGTATACGATTCTTAATCTTAGCGATTTCCTTAGTAATACCTTGAATGGACCTTCGACCTGTTAGTATGAAGATGGGAATAATCAGCGGGATTGGAATTGGGGTCAGCATCGGTGTAGGTTGGACGTACATGTGCAAAGGCATCGGTACGAAGATCGGAACAGGGATAGGCACCCATCGAGTAGTCGTATCATCAGTCTGCACGTCGACTTGCCTTTCCTTGACCTTGTGCTGGATGGACTTAGTTAGCATACGCGGCGAACACATAATCGCCTTGTTTTTCTGTCGAGGCATGAATCTAGGTTTACTCACGTAGACAGTCTCGACACAAGTCTTCCCGTAGAAGTGCGAGTCTTCAATCAACTCACTCAAGTTTCTATCCAGACACTTGTAATTCTGCCCCTTCGCGATTAATTCCAAATGGGACACATCAGGCTCGTACATCTTCACCATGGAAGTATAGTCAATCTCGAAGAAGATATCCAAACAGGTTTGCGAGCACACACAGACTGTCGTATCTTGCCGGATATTCCTAATCATATCAAAGTTGTATTTCTTCACCATACACATCGCACAGTTGACAATCTTGCGATGCAAGATCAAAAATACCTTCTGACACTCCTTCGAGCATAGGTAATACACAGCATCCACCTCGTACACGGTGGGATCACCCGGCTTCCTCTTGAACATAGTGGGACACACCTCGCATTTGACCAGTTCCACAGCATTCACGAATTTATACGCGACTAAACAAGGCTCCGAACAAATGGCGTCCATTTTCTGCTCGCCTCGTACACTAAACTCCACGTTCTTCACCGTACGGCACACAGAACAAGGCTCTAAGTCCTTGGGGGGAACTGAGTCTCTATTCGCGGACTCCAAACACCTCTTCGAGCAGTACTGCGCATTCACTTCATCTTGCAAGTCCTCCTGGCAGAAGTGGCACAGTTTTCTCGCTTTCTTATAGGAAATCAAGCAATATGTGCGGCAGAATTGAGTGATTACCATTCCGAAACGCACGCAGTATCGTCCAAGGATATTATCGGGCACTCTATGTCCACATCTCGCACACCCTCGATGCATCTCACTCTGCGCGATAGATAAACAAGCCTCATCGCAGAAATCCTGAGCCTCCCATGTGATATAATCATCTACATCAACCGGTTTCGTGCATATACTACAAATTCTGAAGGGATCTCTATCCGCGTATGTATCATCCACTTCTACTGGACTCGGCGGCTCCACGTCCGGCAGCGTAGTCTCAGCCGCAAATATTCGCAACCTCAAAATACGCTCCTCATACAAATTCTCGTGTTCTAACTTGAATTTATCCAAGCACACGACGCTACAAATACATTCACACTCGTCTAATTTATGCGCGAAGTACTCAGGTACTTTATCCTCCTTACAAATAGTACAAAGACTTTTCTCGGTGTTTATAGAAAGCGTGATGATGAATTTCTGCTTGTTGTCACTTACCGGTTCCTCGACTTGCGCTTCAGCCGTGCTGGCTTGAGGAACATCTTCTTGATCAAAGAATAAATCAGTAGGACTTGACTGGTATTCAACCAAATCCATCAACCCGGCTGTATTTTCGACTTCGTTACCTTCATTAGTATCATTTTCATCAATTACTTCATTGTTACCTTCATTCGCATCAGTAGCCTCGTCTGTTTCAATAGGATCCACGTCCATTTGACCGGATTCCAATGCATCTTCATTGTCATCATCGGAAACTGACACAAAGGTACTCTGTAGGAGCTCCCCAGGTGGCTTCACACTAAGTATAGACTGTACATTGTCATCTGCTTTGTCCTCTTCCATTTCTACGATTGCAGTGTCCGGTAATTCACTGTCTTCGTCGTTTTCAGCCTCCATTTGGGTTTCTCCGTCTTTCATTAGAGGATCCTCAGCATCAACTACCCCATCGTTACTGTCGTCTTTACTCATTGGATCCACTTCTTCGATAGATTTACTTTCAAGGTCAATCTCAATGGAATTCTCGTCTTCCAGGTTCAATTCGGGGTTTTGTTTCTTTTCCTCACCTTCTGCATCAATATGAGCTGAATTGTCTTCATCTTTAGGTTGGGGTTGTGTAGTTTCTTCAACTGTCTGCATAGCATTACTTTCAGAATCAGGTATTTCAGCTTTATTTTCTTCTGCATTACTTGCATCTACATGCAAGTCGTTATTCATTTCTTTGTCTAGTACTGCAGACCCTGCAGACTGCTCAACATTCAATCCAGTGCCTGTTTCTGTACTTTCATTTTGATTTAGTTCTTTTGGGCTGGATGCTTGAGGATCATCCATTTCGGATGTAGTTGGATGCAGTTGGATGTAGTTACTAAATCAAGTGGACGCTTTGATGTATTCTGATCATCTAAACACTTAAGACATTCCGCTGTTAACTTATTTAGGTTTAATACTAAATAATTGAATATTACGTACTCTTTAATCAAACTGAAAGAAGCGTTCACCGGAAGCTTCAGAACGTTCCCAACGTTCGGAACGTTCGGAACGTAAACTTCGGTTTGTAAACTTTATAAATTTCGATCGAACATAACCTCAGAAGAAATAAAAGCAGTGTGACCAACTCTAAAAAATATTTATCCTAAACCTATGTCAAAAACCCCTATACACGCCTTCATTAAATGAAAATTCCTCTAAAATACAATATTTAATAAAAGTAATGAAGTATACCTAATTAATAAATAATATGTAGCTTCTTTTGTAATTACAACATTTTTTGACAACATTTTAAATTACTTTTTCTCTAATATTAAACATAGCAGCAAATGCTTCCGCATAATACTTTTGTAAGTATATTATTATCTATATATAAAAATACCCAGAAATCAATAAAAGGTCTAAAAAATTCCATCCCAATCGTTTATCTCATAAATCTGGGGGGAAACCCCTAAGTTGGTAACCGTGAACGAGAGGCATCAAAAGCCATCAAAGGCATCAAGCGCATTGACCATTCCAATACAACTGTTGGAAATCAAGGTCAAATAGAAGTGGTGGGCAAACGAATCGTAGCTTTGTTTGATTTAGTGTTATTTTCATATGTTAATATTAGGTATTTATAATTAAAGCCAGTTGCTTCTGTAGAACATGTATAACCGCTTCACTTCTTAAATAGCAGTTTGACAAGCAGTTGGAATGCTCCATTAGATACGAGTGAGTCGGCAAAATGGCACACTCACTAAAATGTTTTGTTTTTTCTTTAAATTTAACTTTTGTATGCAAGACTATTTGGAAATAAAGCCTTAAAATTTATTTTTACAGAGATCACTATTTGCATTCAAGAATATAAGAAATATACTATCGACAAAATACTATCGATTTTAAATAAAGTTAAAATCACCGTATTTTCTTAGTATTTCAGGATACTAGTATGTAATTTCTAAATAAATTAACTATTATCTGTCTACACAAATAGTTTAACTACGTTTAAAACATGAAAAAGTTTATGTTTGGACCAGGATAGTCGTGACGTCACATGTGGAAGAATGTTTCCAAACAAAACTATGTACTGCATGTGTTTTCCACAAACGAAATTTGAAAGTACATTTTTCAGTAATATGTTTTTAAGTTCTATTAGGTATTATGATTATTATTAAAATAATGAAAAGAATCAAAGTCGGCGACGTCGAGTATCTGCGCATGCGCCAGTGAACAACGTTTGCGTTTTGTCGAGTTTGTTCCCGAGTCAGCAAATTGTACCGAAACGATAGCACAAAATTCGTAACCGTAATAGAATGGCACCCACATTATAATAGTCCTTTCAGGGTTGAGTGGTTTGCACGGGTTTCCACTAATTAAAACCACAACCTCTACAAAATCGCCATGGTCCCCAACGTCGCCAGCGTATTTTGTTGTTTTTTCAATATTATTGACAGATAGGTTATAGTTTGAAACGTTTCAATCGTTTCAATCCTAGTGATACATATACAGCGCACGTTATAACGCACAGCTTGGAAATCCACCTAAATCATGGCGAATTTAAAGTTGTAAGTAATCCTTAACATAATGAGTTCTTGCTTCTAGAAATACAAACGATGCCGCTGCAAACAATTCAAAGCTCGCACCGCGCACGCGCGGAGGACATCATATTATCGTCCCCAGCCCATCTGCAAAGCTGCAACCGCTGCAACACGCCGAGCGTACTTTCCACTTCGTCATCCTCGTCATCATCGTCATGCTTCTCGTGCTGGTCGAAACAGCTGTCAAACGTCAGTGATGCGACGTTTTCACGAGCACTTGCGTGGTGCTCACACATTAATCTTTCGCGCATAACATCATCAAAAACGGCATAAACAAATTCTCAGTGAGCGCCCCAGATGCATTGCTCTGCATCACTAGCAATGCATCCGCATTGAACACCTCCTGCGCGTCTTTTCACGCCATCCATCAATTAATCGGCTTTTGTATCGCGCAGTCTTGTGAAGTCGTTGCTGACCATGGACTACCTGGGGGACAGCGCGGGGCTCTCCTCCGACCAAACGGACAAGGTGCTCCAGTTCCAAGACCTAACTGGTGTGGAAGACATCTCAATCTGCAGGGACATGATGCAGCGCCACCAGTGGAACCTGGAGGTCGCCGTGCAGGAGCAGCTGAACATAAATGACGGGCGGCCGTCGGTGTATGCCAGCGAAGCACGGCCTCCAGCGGTCATTAGTGATCATCTAGTGCAGCATGTGTTCTATTCGCCGCCCTCGGATGGCTCCGCCAGTGGTTTCAAGGGCTTTTTGCGGAATATCATACGTGTCTTCTTTAGCTTCTGTTATAATAGTTTATTGTCTATATTTACTACTTTCTTTAGAATATTTGGCTCCGCAGACAGGGCGCGTAAGTTACAACATACCCTATAACTCTCTGAATACTACATTCATTGTTGTTCTGTCCCTAGCATTAACAAATCCTCTACAAGATGTGATGACCTTTATACAGTCATATGACGAGAAGTACACACACGTGCACCCCGTGTTTTACCAGGGCACCTACTCGCAAGTGCTCAATGACGCTAAACGTGAGCTCAAATTCCTGCTTATTTACCTGCATAAAGAAGACGCTGTAGATACACCACGCTTTTGCCGCCTGACACTGGGGAGCTCGTCTGTGGTGAGCTATATCAGCCAACGGTTCTTCTTTTGGGGCTGTTCGGTGAATTCCGGCGAAGGGTACAAAGTGGCGCAGCTGTATCGGCCTACGTACTACCCTTATCTGAGCGTCGTGGTCCTGAAAGAAGGCCGCATGACGATCGTAGCACGCATGGAGGGCTACTGCGCAGCAGATATGTTCCTCAATCGGCTGACGACAATCGTGCAGGACTTCGAGGCGAATCTAGTGACAGCGCGCGCTGACCGCATGGAGCAGAGTCTCAATCGGTCGCTGCGCGCGCACCAGGATGAAGCCTACATGGAATCACTGCGCGCTGATCAGGAGAAGGAGCGTAAGCGGCAGGAGGAGCGGCGCGCGGCTGAGGCGGACGCGCGACGGGAGGAAGAGGAGCGGCGTGCTGAGGCGGAGCGCAAGATGAGCATTGCTCGAGAGAAGATTGAGTCTGTGACGAAGGTACCTGTCGAACCCGCTACGGAGCATCCGGACGCTGTACATGTTGTTATTAAGTTGCCGTGTGGTACGCGGCTGGAGAGACGGTTTCTTAAGTCACATTCATTGGAGGTGAGTTTATTCTGCCCTTCAAATCCACCCACCAGCCAATCGCGCTAGTCTAAATTCTTCTACTCATCCGCATTGGCTAATTCCCTACAGAAGCTCCACCTTCGACACGCCCACTAGCCAATCAATTACCTTTCCACCTACAAGCATACCACGCATTCTTCTATATATCCTTTAGCCTTATAACAACTTCACACATGTCTCCCTCCCTTCCTACTACCAACTGTGGCACGCCCATCAATGCACACCCATTCATCCATTCTCCAATTATGTTTACGTAAGTTCTCCTGTCTATTCTCCAACGATAAGTCGTTTTCATGTACACCCCGCCCCTGTCACGCCCTCTAGCTAATTAGCATCCCACCTAGAAGGCAATAACGTTTTTCCAACTCTACCTACTCATTCCTATAAGAGCCCTCGACACACCCACCACCCAATCATCTTCACACCCCGTAAATAATTTACGCACATCCCTAGGTTATCAGTTTCTCCCATCCCACCTACCAGCAAAAGTACGCCTATTCAATTTCTTCTATCAAAATTCAAGTCAGCTTCATGTATGCCTCACCTAGTATCACGCTCGCCCTCATTAGGAGCTCATCCACTTTCCATTTTCCATCGGCCAAACAAATTCATGCACACCCCGCCCCCCAACACGCCCATTAGCTAATTAATGCAAGCCAAGTACGTTTGTCCAACTTTACCTACCGCAGTAAAACACACATCACGTAAACTCCACCCACAACCGCCCTCGACACGCCTACTATCCAATAAACATAACTCATCTGGAATAAGAAGATATCCCTACCCTCTTTCGAGAAAGCGCAACTTCTCCTACCTATCCGTCACTGACCAATCAATTGCATTCACACCCCGCCCCTTACACACCTACCAGTTATTTCATATCCTACCCAGAAACCAACATCACGCATGTTCCACCCAGCCAATCAAGGTTGTCCAACAACCCTTTTAGACACGCCCACGACACGCCTACCAGCCAATCAACGACCGAACTCTCGTCCAGTTAATATACTGTCTATGTTTCATCACCAGGCAATCTTCTACTTTGTGTTCTGTCATCCATCCGCACCGGACACGTTCGAGATAACCCGCAACTTCCCGAAGCGAGTGCTGCAGTGCCGCGCGACGTCCTCGAAAAGTAGCGTGCAGACAATACACGAGGCCGGCCTCGCCAACCGTGAGGTGCTTTTTGTCAGTGACCTCGACGCGTAGCCGACCGACATTGGGGCGACATACACAGTTTATTACACCCACCAAATCAAATCCCTACGTTGTTCAAAGAAGTGTAATAAAGTTGACCACGGGCAATCGGCACAGCGTTTAAATCTTGTTGTTTCGACGTTTACTTCATCGGTGTGTGACGTAAAATCAAGTTTATCAATGTAAATTTGTACATTTGCAAGTTCTGTTATATCCTTACTCAGCTACTGCGCCTACAACACTTTGTTGTACTTGCAGCTCTCAATAAGTGACTCGCTGAGTAAAACGTACGAGAAACACTCAAATATGCCATTATGTCGCAGAAGTTTGTTGATTTTTTAAGCTCGGTTTAACTATAGAATGTGTAGTAACCGTTACTTATTTAGTATATCAATTAATTGCATTATAGAGGTAAATCAATTTTCATCTATAGCAAGTGAAATATTTGGATCATGTATAGATATATTTATCAGTGAAGTTTATTTAGTTATGATTTATTATTTAAAGGGTTTATTGAATTATACATATTTACTACTTGTTTTTTGCTGCAACTGTGTGCAGAGAGGTGATTGAATAAGGTATGCGCTATACGCATAGGAATAAGTTGCGTACTGCCTAATTTTCAATAAAATTCAAATTGCATTTATATTTTTCACAACCCGAGCGGTCTATTGTAGTTAGTAACTTGTACTCACGGCTGAATATAATGCAGACCAAAGAACAATAACCTTTCGATCTGTTTTTGTTCCTTTGTATTGAAGAACATAAAGGACTTAAAAATAAAACTGTTATTAATAAGGACATTGTTTCTATGTACTTTTTTCACTTGAAAAGGTTGAAAATACTTGTTTCATCATGTCGACGCAATGTCATTTCTTCGACATAGCTTGCAACCCTAGTATGTCACAGCTGTCATTTCATAACTTCGGTGCGTTCGGTGCAATTGGAAATAAAAATAATACTTATGGTTATAACTGCACAATGTAATTAATTTACTACTTACTAAAACATGGGAACTTTTTTAAATTAATATTCTCCACGATTAGTGGAATAGGTGGCGGTGCAACGAGTTTCAATGGAATGCAGTAAAAATTAGAATAAGCATAAAATAAAGCTGTTGTTAATCAGGATGTGGCTTAAATTGTTTTTATATAGTTTTTTCTATTATAACAATGTTGTTTAATGATGTCAACCCAATTTTTTATCCACCCTACTAGGAATGTCACAGCTGTCATTTCATCAGCTACAATTTAAATTAAAAGTCAAAAACATTAAAAATAATACTCACGATTATAACTGCACAATGTTATTAATTATTTTTAAAATACAGGAATGGTTTTTGAATTATTTTTCTCTAGTATTATTGAGCTATGAGTAGTGTGGTTGTCTTCACACAATCCATACTATACATTGGGTGCATTCCACTTAACGCTATCGATTCTCGTTTACCTCGCTGATTTGTAAATACATAGTTTAAACGGTATAAACTATTCGATATAAACTATTATAAATAAACTCTGACTTACAAGAGTCTAGGCGTGAACAGTGACGACTGTATTTTCTTGTATTTCTTTAACGCATTCCACATTAGTATGAATGATAGTGGAATGAATGATTTGAAGTGGAATGCAATAAAACGTGTCATACGTAAGCATACAATAGCTAACTACAGCGGCAAAATATTAATGATTCATAACGTAATTGTCCAATTGTATTCATTGTTTGTAAAATATGTATTAAAGCAATCTCATTCGATTTGTCGTTCTGTCATTCTGAATGACAGTAGTTGACAGAACAAGATTGACAATCGTAATGTCATTACTGTGGATCGCCCATCTTGGATATTTCTGACGGTTCTGACATTTCTCGCGAACATCGTGAAAATCATGTAAAACTCAGTGAAACTCTGCTACATTTTCAAGTGTCTGCTAATTCTCAATCACAAAACTTGCCAATTGTCTGAATGCAGAGCATTTAGCGAGTTACGCGCGTGCAGTGAAGTGCCTATTGCCAAACATTAGTGTTCACACAACTACGCAATATGCCCAAGCCACGAGGAACCAATAACAACAAATGGATGCCGAATGGTAAGTAATGTTTGCACAAGTAACCACTGATATGTTACAACCACTGTCATGATATGTTGTGCAAGTAGATATGAAACGCGTTAGCTTCAAACAGCAACGCTATGGTGGCAACAATACCTACACAAAGATCAAGCATTTTGAGAGCCTTGAAGATGGGTTTGATCTTGCTTTACCAATGCGAGGGGCTCAGGTCTCACACCACAGGAAATTCCGAGGTGGTAGAAATAGATCAGGATCACCTGCACCGCAGAAGAGGTTGTACAATAGTCCTATGAATTGGTATCGAGTTAGCGTAAGTAACGTAGCATAGTTTATTCATATTAAAATGCGAATTTTGATGGATTAACGTGTTGATTGTTGTTATAAATAATTGACTAATGCATTTCGATGTGAAATTTGTGTAAACTAATAATCAATAACAAAATATGCACGTGAAATGTCATAATTATTGGGTAAATCTAATAAAACACTTTTTAATGCATGACTATAAAGAAATTTCTTTGATTAAGAAGTTTCTTGGTTAATATTATTATATTTATTCATTTATTGTGACAGAAAATGCATGAACTGGTGCAACTAGCGCCATCTACGTGGAGTCTATTAAACTTGTAAAGATTTACGAATCTCGTCGATTAATTAAAGATTCAATATACATTTTTATCTATCTTCAGCTACCGTATGGAGGAAAATATGACAAATCCTACATACGAAAGAAATTACTGGACCATTTGTCACCATGTACATTGATTCCATACATGGTGAGTTAATTATTCTAAATATTTATGTAAATTCTAATAAATTTATACTTATATGATGAACGAAATAATTTCCAGTGGAAATCCGAAGGCCGCTCAGCTTATTTCTACGTGGAAGACTTCAAAGTAGCTGAAAAGCTTCACAGCCTCAACAAGGAGATTGAAATGAACGACGGCTTCCGACTTGTAATTCGCGTGCAGCCTGACACCCCAAGCATTGACCTGGATGACGGCCTACGCGAGAAGATGAAGATCGTCATGTCGAAGCGCTTCAATCCCACCACCAAAGCTCTAGACTTAACCAAATTCCATGCGGATCCGGATTTGGGTGACTCGTTCTGCCCACTGTTCAAACCCGCCGTTAGTTTAGCCGCGGTCAACATCATCGCAGAGAACATTCCTGAATTGGAGGCCCTGAGCCTCAACGACAATAATATCCAGGTTGTGAACCATCTCAAGGACCTTCCGAAGAAGATGCCACATCTGAAGACTTTACATCTAGCTCGCAATAAGGTAATTGTCATACATTTGTATTATTATTGTTATTCGGTGATTTACTGTGATATTTTTGTTCTAATTGTAACCAATTTCAGCTGAAAAGCGTCACTTATTTAGATGCTTTTGCCGGATTACCCCTCGTTGAACTCATGCTGGACGGGAACCAGTTGTGTGACAACTTTAAAGACCAAGCGTCGTATATCAGGTAACATGTGTAGAATGTATGGGAGTCGACGAAGATCGTCGATTGTGCGATGAAGCGACTGGTGCTTGGATGCAATGGATGAGTTCTCTGAAATGAAGGAAATCCTTGGGTTTATACTTGTGCGGATGTCTACGCACGTATTCAAATTATTATATTGTTTTATATATACTTTAATATGAAGTATGAAGTCAAGGATTTCGTGAATTTCAAGGAGAAGGATCTGCAGGAAGTATTTATGAATTCAATATAGAGGCGTCTAAATGTGTGATGATGCTTGAACAATTCATAAATTAGTAATTTGCGTCTCTCCAATTGTGGTAGGATATATATACAGAATATTTTTATGTAAACCTGAGATTATTATGAAAACTGAGATTCAAATTAAATATAAATTTCTGGGTTTGAAAATATCATTATATTTATATTTATATCAAAATATTGTTTTTTCTGAAATTATAAAACAAGTGATGTTAAATCATAATATATAAAAAATTTTATATATTTTGATAAAAATTAGAATCAAACTTAAATTTATTTTAAATAAATAAATTTGAGTAAAAAAATCACAATTTTTCGTAAATTTATGATATAAATAATAAACTTGGGTGTTTTACAAAAAAAATAAATTATAAAGCCCGTTCGGTTGATTGTAGTATAGAAAAAATCAGATTTTTTTTGCACCCATTACTTTTTCCGAAAAAATGTTTTCATCATTCTAAACATAAATTGGGGAGGACACAACGCGGGCGAAGCTATATTATTTTCGGAGTCCCTACATCAACGTCTAATCAAATTGTAGTTAATAATGTTCAAGAACATGTGATTTATCAAAATATTTAACCGCGTAGTTGATCTTCGTTGCTCTATGTGCATAAAGTCGAAATCGGCATCTAATTTAACGGCAAACCTGATATAACGTCATTATTATAATATCTTCCTATGATATATTATGTTTAAAAAAATCAGAGATAACGTCAAAGAAACTGGTACATATAACTGCATTATTTTTGTGTGTTGTCATGAACAAATTTCCAAATTTCGCATTAAGAGCGAAATGTATCAAGATTTGACTTTTTCAAATGCCAATATAAACCTTCTTAAACGATAACCAGGCTTTCAAGTCCATAGAAAACAAAAGAATTAAAATCAACAATTGTGAAAAATTCGGAAATAACACTAACGATAAGTGAAAATTAAAAGTACATAAGCGTTTTCAAATTATAGATTTTAAATTATGGAAAAATTGTTACTGCACTAATGTAGACAAATAAAAACGTTTTAAAAATGAACGATATGCTTTCAAATTTACATAAATGTATAGGTTTGCCACTCCTCTTTGCTCTTTTTGCGAAAAACAATAATTAAATTCGTTTATGAAAAGATATGGATGCATATAGAGGAATAAAGATCATATATGAATGCAAATAGAAGAATAAAGATGAAATACACCACGTATGTCCATTATTAACTGAAATTTGATTGCTTAGTGCATGCGCGAATCATATAACTCGAAAATAGTATAGCTCCACCCCTAGACTTCCGATAGTTTTATATTTTGCATGGAAAAGTTCGCAAATTTTTCGGAAAAATGATAATGAAACATTCATGGCTGCAAAAAAAGCAAAAAAAAATCTGTACTATGATAAACCGTTTTTTCGCCACCCACAATGTAATTTAGAATTAAAAATAATGCTTTTACGTAGGACAATTTTATTTATTAACTATATTTTGATATGATATATATCAGTTTGTAAATATCGACAAACCTATTTATATTTAATTATTTTCAAGATGACAATACAGTTCAGTTACTAGAGGTGTTTAGCTTCAATTCATCAAAATCTATCATAACTATACTAATTTTCTCAATTTAATTAAAAAGAATTAAAAAAAAAGATAAAAATCTGTTACGGAAATTACTGTAGTGGTCGACATATCAACAAAAATATATATTATAAAATAATTCCTTGAAATTTACTTAATAATTCCTTTAAAATTGAATATAGAATATTAGTATTAATAATATTAATATTTTATATCGACCACTGCATAGCTGCACATAAATGAATTGCAATAAATCACTCAAAATTCAGTAACTGAAAGCAGCACTGATTAATATATAACACCATCCCTAGTCTTCATCCACAAAGTCACACAATGGAGATATGATACATTTGCCAGATTCAGGCTAAACAACCTGTTGGCAAGAGAAGGTGATAATGCTTCGAGATCTGTGAATCCGTCGCATAGCTGAAGCCGCCACCCACATGATGCCGAGTCTAAGCGCTCGTTTGCTGTGTATGCAAAGCATCGTCTTACTTGGGTTGTGCGAGCAAAGCCAGAATACAATACCGTATGTGTAAAGTACCTAAAGTACCTAATGTACCTAATGTACCTAATGTACCTAATGTACCTAATGTACCTGATGTAACTAATGAATTCCGTTATAAATCGGAACAATGCGCTATCTTTATCCTAACCTAAAATATTGAAATGTTGAAAAATAATCAATATCCCTCGCCTCCTTCGATTTCTAGTGCTGTTTTTAGTTCCAAATTAATATCCACACCAAAAAATTGCAATTCAGTTTATAACAATTGAAATTCCGAACAGTATTGATTAAATTGAGCAAATCAGATGCAAAATTTTAATTTATAAATGAAGTTCTAGCTGGTGCCTCTATAAAAATGAACTAGTCCAAAATATATTTAGAAATATTTAAAAAATATCCTGTATGTTGTCCCTTAAGTGTCCCTTAAGGTTAAGTAAATATATTTACTATTTATATATTGTTCAACATTCTGACCACAAATAGTACCTAACATGAATTTATATATTTATATGTGTATATATGTATATATAAATGACAGCATTTGGATAATTCTGTAATTTTCTGTTAACAGTGAAATTCGTAAGCGTTTTCCGAAACTGTTGGTATTGGTAAGTGACATTAATCATCTTCGTCTACTACTTCGTCTCTACCGTGACTCTGATATCGCTTTTATCTCTTTATACCTAATATATTTAGTAAAGTGAGTGTTGTACCACTTTATTTCAGGATGCGGTAGATTTACCAGCCCCGATTTCGTTTGACGTGGAAGAAATCAAAATCCCTGCCCAAACACCGACTTTCCTTTGCAACCAAGAAGGCCAGGAGGTCGTGCGTCAGTTCCTAGCGCAGTTCTTTGAAATTATGGACAGTGATAATCGCGAGCCGCTGTTGCAGGCCTACCACGAGTCCGCGATGTTCTCCTGCACAATGGCGTATGGATACAATCAACATCCGAAGAATTCCGCGCCGTTGCACTGGTACAACACAGACAACCGTAATCTGGAGCGAGTCACAGACCCTGACAGGCGGAGGAAACTGTTGAAACAAGGCCATCTTGCAGTTGTCGCGTTCCATCAGGAAATGCCGCAAACTAAGCATGATTTTAACAGTTTCACTGCGGACTTGACTATGTTTACGGTGAGTTGTTTCATGTCACATGTTTTATGTAGCTTAAAATTATCTGAACATTTAGCCCCACATGATCGCATTGAACGTCAGTGGATTATTCAAGGAAACAGGCAGGGCGAAGAAGAACTCGCCCGTGCGTCACTTCTTCCGGTCGTTTGTGATTGTTCCTGCGGGTAGCGGATTCTGCATAACAAACGAAATGCTGCATATTACAAACGCCAACGAGGAACAGCTCAATGTAAGTATTAACATTAGTCTTAACACTTTAATTAGCATTTCTATTAATAATTTTTACATGTTGGCTTTTAGAACGCCTTCAAAACATCTTTAGCCGTCGCCTCTACTTCTACACCAGAGGCTACGGTAACGTCACCGGTGGTACCACCTGCGGCTGCTGTGGATGACGGTACCAAGCAGCAAATGCTCCAGGCGCTCATGCAAGCCACGGGTATGAACATGGAATGGACACAGAAGTAAGATTATTTATTACACTTGTTAATTACACTGGGGAGCAAGTGAATCGCGCGGTTTTCATTAATTCATTCTGAAAATATGGAGTCATATCTGAATCTAATTTTTTCACAGAATATTCTACAGGTTTGTCTGAATCTAAATCATTTTGGGTAATCCGGCGCGTTTCAGTTGTTCCCTTGAAATGAACAGGGTGTTATCAATATAGAAACGAAACACAAATGAAATTCTTATATGTTTCTGATATGTTTACAGATGTTTAGAAGAAACCAACTGGGATTATCCTCGCGCACAGTTTGCTTTTGAAACAGCCAATGGGCAAGGGCAAATACCACCCGATGCATTTCTGAGAAAGTTACTATAATTAGTTTGGGTATTTTGTTCAATACTAATTACCAATTACGTCCGAATTTATAAGAACTTGTTCCCAGAAACGAGTAAGTAACTTGCTGCGATTTTGTCGATATTTTCATAAATAATTGAAGTGCACATAACTTAACTCCAATCATGTAATTTCAAGAATGCGAAAGATAATTAACAATGTACATTCAATGAATGTGTGGGGAATTATGTAAGATTAAAGGGTAAACGATTTGCTATTAAAGTTGATGGACTTTTACACTTTTCAATTTGCGCTTTTATTAACATCTATTTATGTGACGGAGTAAAATATGTTTTAATTTGATTTAAATTTCTGTTATTATACAGGAAGGTAATAATTTTCCTATTGATTTTCAACGATCTGAATCGCCCAATAAAAGTTTTGATTAGAAATTCCTACGATTTTTTCTTGAAATGAGATAAACACGTATTTTGGGTTGTTTTTATAAGAAGGAAACTAATATAGAGTATCAATAACTCTTAAAACTTAGCCTTTTCAGTAAGTTTCTTCACTCTAATCAATTTTTTCTTTGTAATAAAGACACAAGTGCTATGAGAGATATCAGAAAACGAGTTTCACATTCGAATCCACAGGAAACACGAGCCAGCGTGTTTGCATGATTTTCAACTTCCTGTTCTGTCCGGAAGTGGGCAATACTGGAGTCGGAACTTGATAATCGAAAAAGAAGCTAAATTGTCCAATTAACCTTAAAATAAAGAGAGAGTTTGTGAGTATGGCGCACGTAAAGAGAATTATTGGGTAGTCTTTTGTTCAATACCAAAATTTTGACATTAAATCCACATAAACGGAAGTATTACATGGTGCTCGGATTACAAGGTCGAGTGAAACGCGACGGATGTGACAATTGATTTAGAAGCTTTGATATTTGTAGAATATTGTATAAAAATATCAGATCATGGTAAGATTCCGTTTCTTCAGAATTAATTAATGAAAAGCATGAGTTTATGGAATTAAAGCCTTGAGCAAGGCCTGCAACGTATTTCTTGTTGCCTATGAACCGATAACGAATCTAGCGTCACCCGCTTGATTTAATTATATCAATTTATTTGGGAAATATTTAGAATTTTCGTACAGTTTACATCCTTACTTTCATTTTAGTAGTGTCAACTTTAACATGTTGTAATTATTTAGTTGCAAATACAAATCAATTCAATCTTTTATCAAATTGTAGAGAATTTAACCCTCTTTCTACGCATAGTAAACTTAACTTAATTATATCAATTTTTGTCAGAGATTTTTAGAAATTTTCGTGAAGTTTACATTCTTAGCTACATTTTGAAAGTGTCAAGTTTAACACTCTGTAACTATTTAACTGCAAATACAAATCTCTTCTATATATTATCAAATTGTAGAGATTTTAATCCTCTTTTTAACCATAGTAAACTTAACTTAATTATATTAATTGTGTTGGGAAATATTCAGCATTTTTGTCAAGTTTACATTCTTACTTTTGTTTTAAAATTGTCAACTTTAATACCCTGTAACTATGTAACTACAGATACAAATCCCTTCAATGTTTTATCAAATTGTAGAGAATTTGATCCTCTTTCCAAACATAGTAAACTTAACTTAATTATATTAATTTTTATTGGAGATTTTTGGAATTTTCGTAAACTTTACATTCTTACCTTCATTTTAGAAATGTCAGGTTTAACACCCTGTAACTATTTACCTGGAAATACAAATCAATTTAATCTTTAATCAAAGTGTAGAGAATTTAATCCCCTTTCTAACCATAGTAAACTTAACATAATTATATCAATTTTTGTGAGAGATATTTAGAATTTTCGTAAAATTTACATTCTTACCTTCATTTTAGAAGTGTCAACTTTAACACTCTGTAACTATGCAACTACAGATACAAATCCCTTCAATGTTTTATCAAATTGTAGAGAATTTGATCCGCTTTCTAAACATAGTAAAATTAACTTGATTATATTAATTTTTGTGGGAGATATTTGGAATTTTCGTAAACTTTACATTCTTACCTTCATTTTAGAAATGTCAGGTTTAACACCCTGTAACTTTTTATCTGCAAATACAAATCAATTCAACATTTTATCAAGTTGTAGAGAATTTAATCCTCTTTCTAACCATAGTAAACTTAACTAAATTATATTAATTTTAGTGAGAGATATTTAGAATTTTCGTAAAGTTTACCTTCATCTTAGAAGTGTTTTTTTCATTAATTAATTAATTCTGAAAAAATAGCATCTTATATGAATCTGATACTATTACACAATAATTCAAAGAATTTTAAAGATTCTAAATTATATATTCACATCCGTCGCGTTTCACAGGACCCTGTAAATCGAGCACTGTGTGTTTCCTAAATTACTATCCGAATTTTTCGGCATTCAAAGTGCCTGGGAACTTTTTCAAGGTTAATTTTAACATTAAAAATCATATTCACCAAATAGTAACCTGCAAATAAAACTGGAAATTAAAAGTAATATATTTTTAACGATAGAATTAGTGGAGTTTCTTTCTAACCTTAATCCACTCAAAAAATACCAAAGGAAATAAACATGTACAAGGCATGTGACAAGTTGATAATACGTGAACAGTGTTAACAACCAAGAAGTCTCATAATAGAATCGATAAACCCGGTAAGACTCATCAGCGATGATTAGTAAATGCCAATAAACATTATTTTGTCCCGAAGTGGTACTTGGCGCGGATGAAGAGGGTGAAGATGTTGCGGGCTTTGTTCGCGGGCGGCGTCCTGCACCCCGCGCGCGGTCACGCTTGGTAGACCCACGAGTTCGATCCCCTGCGCCGCAGCGCTGCGCGCTCACCGCCCCTGCCGCCGCCGGCGTGAGCGCGCGTCAGTCTAGTGCCAGCCGACGACGGGCCCGCTCGCCGCCTCCACCTGCACGCGATTATCGGACGCGCCTGTCTGCGCCGAGCACAACATCCGGAGATCAGGTAACGTAACCCTAATCTCTTCCACATTTAAGGACATTTAGTCCGCATGTCGATGTCGTTTGACGTGTGTGGCGGATGAGAGGAGGCGGCATGGCTAGAGGACCGCGCGCCGACCAAAACAATGTGAGTTATGCGCGATTGCCAGCCGCCAACGACGCGCTTGTGTTGCCCGCGAGAATTCATTAAAATTTCCACCAGATTGTCGGGTGTTTTACTCATTAGGATGGAAAAATATTGCGCTCGGTTGGAATTATACGGAATTTTTTGTTTTTTTAAAGGATCATCACCGAGACACATTTTTTCTCTCTGGGTTGTCATCTGACTTACCATACCAGAAAAAAAGCTGTATTTACATATTTATTTTCAATTATTTATCAATTCTGAGTGTTCAAAAATAATCCTGAGGTTCTTCATTATGCATAAAGCGAAACAATCCGTAAATGAAGCTGCAGCTCGCATTAAAAACGATTCGAAACTTGTATTTGCATAAATATTCACGGATTCTGCGTTAGTTAGCGTTGATTGTTACATAAAGTGCTTGCTCACATTGTGAGTAGTGAAGCGTGGGTGTTGTTGTTCGCGTCTCAATCTCAGGAAGTCTTTTTAATTATGACTTAAATATCTCGACGTCCAGAGTTGAGCCTTTCAATTAGACGCGAAGCGCGACGCGCTCGTCATGTCGATGTAACGTTCCGTGCTGTTTCATTGCAGTTGTTTTGGAAACAATGCCGGCGACTGCTGTTGAGTGTGAATGGATCTCGCGTCGGAGTTGTCCTGGCGAATTGATAATAGCGGATAAACATGAATGGGACGTTCATTCGGATGTCATAACGAGCGGCGTGACACTGCGTAGGCGCGAACTCTTTCAGGGTCCTTTTAAATACCCGAGGGTCCACATTCTGTTGTTTTGTGTTCTTGTAGTCTGCTTGACGCTAATGCCCTCTTAAGGATAATGACTTTTTGGCTGTTTTACGCGTCAGGAGCAGTTCATGCATGTTTGTAACAAGAATTTAGTGTTTTTCACGATTCTTTTTAGTTAAAATGCTACTTTATTATTTTTTTTTGTTTACCGATTAACCGAAATTCCCATTATCCTGATTATTTTCAGAGACCTTATTAACCTAACTCGGATTTTGATAACATTAATATCAGTAAAACACGATAAAAATGCAATAAAGACATAAAAACTTAAATTGCCAAAAATTAGCAAAAAAATTAATTAGAGTGAAGAATCTAATCAATTTTTTTCTTTCTAATAAAAAAAAGTGCTATGAGAGATATAAGAAAACAGATTTCACATTCGAATCCACAGGAAACACGAGTCTGAGTGTTTGCATGATTTTCAACTTCCTGTCCTGTCCGGAAGTGGCAATATTGGAATCGGAACTTGATAATCGAAAAAGAAACAAAATTGTCCAATTAACCTTAAA
>JAODVP010106666.1:0-26095 GCA_025400035.1 Tetradonia laticeps
AAAGAGGTGACGAATATTTTTCAAAAGGCGTCCCAAGTTCCCCCGTTTTACTCTAATATAATAAAAAATTCATTGATTTCCTTGAAATTAAATTGATATCATTGGATAGAACGACTTGCTAGTTTTATATGCCTTTGCTTTATAGATAAAATAATGAAGTACAAAAATAAATATGTTCAACAAATTCATTTTAAAAAAATATTTAAAAAATATTTTATAACCTAGACCTCCACAAGTGCATAGTTACGGCATATCCTGTCTTCATCCATCGTAAAGTGCTTCATCTTAATACTTTCTACGATACACCAGTTTGATTCGATATAATATTAATTTCCAGAAAATGCTGATAAACCGACATTGTTAGAAACATCTGTCTTTAACAAAAAGTAGATGAGACTTGATGCAGAAAGTAATAACAATAATAATCACATAATATAGCATAACAACTTAATAACGAATGATTGTTACGTCGCAAGTACAATTTACTCCCCTAGGCGCATTGAATTGCTTTGTAGTCGTGCGCATACGCATTCATGTACGCATAAAGTCAATTTACAGCCGCGCGGTGAATAAATAAACATCTCGGCTCTGGAATGTGAAAGGAAAAACCGTACAACTCGCATATACGCATAAATGCATTTCCTTCCTTAAGTTTTAATATTCAAGCTGCTTCTATCTCTGAATCTTTCTGAATACCTGTAAATAATATGTTGGCAAATATCTAGTTTATTGAAATGTCAAAGCTTCATTCTTTCTTTAAATCATAAATTAATTTAATTGGAGAATTACACTTTTTAAAATAAGTGAATTATCAGTATGAGTTAGTTTCGTAATGTCAAGTTCATAGTGTTATAGAATAAAAATTAAATGTAGTTTGACTGTAGCAATGGACTGTATCAATTTCAATCTCACACTAAAATTATTGATTTATATACAATCAATAGATTCTGAAGACAGCTGACGATTAAAACATAAACGGAAATCTTAAGTCAGTATACCTGTCATTTGCAAACCTCAATATGTATTCAAACGTCATCAAAATGGAAGCACATATCCATTTTATCTGGGGCAATTCTAGAGTTGCCGCCAAATGTTTGGGAATTTTTTTATTTCGACACCTTATAATATTCACTGCCATTAATGTTTTATATATAATTCATAGATTTTGGTGAAAAATGTCGATTAAAACCTAATCGAATGTCTTACGTCGTCAGAATCAAATGTATACAAAATGCAAATTTCGTAATGCAACAAAATAACATGCAAATGACGGTGTCTTCCGCAGCCGCACAAAATTTGGTTTTGCCTCCATATCGATATTAACAGGTTGGCAAACTTGAAATAAATACAATTCGATGATTGGATTAATGACAATTTAGGACAACACAAGAAATTACATGTTTTCATTACTGAACAGAATTTTTAAAAATAACTCTTCGAGCGACATTTTATACTTTTTTGTAGCGACAGGTTTCAACTTATCAAAAATAAAAGTGTGTAGCAAATAGATTTATCTAATTAAAACATCACATTTCCATCGGGACGAGGAGCTGAGATAAACAATTTAAAGGGCTCCGCCAAACGTCTTTACTTTACAAAAATACGACAACTAATTGATCCCACTCCGGTGCTGCGCGCTCTGGGCATAGGCGAAGCTAAAGAGCTTTGATTCCTCATGCAGAGAATCTGAGCCAAGGTCACACAGCATTTTCGTGAAGTAAACTCAATTGATGGAACCCTTAAAATATTTATTTCAGCTCCTCGTACCGTATGATACTTGCTCTTTGAAATAGCCTAATCAATTCAGTATATACATATTATTATTTTTTGCTGTTTTGAATACCGTCGCTAACTCGACTATCATAGTGTAATTAACGTTTTGTGCTGTTCCAGAGTTCAATTTCGGATTGAAAATTTTTCATGCGCTGAATGAATTGTTTCACACAACGTGGCATCGTCTTGTTGTAACAACAGCTGTCGAATTGTGTTTATTTCAAGGTTACCACATCCCTTTCTGTCGAAATGGTAGCAAAAATAAATCTTGCGTTACTTTTGGGACACTCTTTATTACGTATTCACATTTGGATCTGAAGCATAGCTTCGAAGCTAAAAACCATCCCCTGATTTTGTTGTACATACTAGGTTTTTTAATGTTATTTTCAAATTAAGTCATATGGACTGAGTAAACGTTTACGCTGGCAGTATGACAATGAATCTTAACAAATAACGCTACCCAACACAGTTTAAGTTCAGCAAAGGTTTGCGTCGGAATTAGAGAATAGACAATTGAAGAAGAATGTAATACAATACGGTATAACTACAGTTATTCGGACGAATTAGGACCGGATCATGTCCATTATCAAAAATTCGAATTATTGGACACCATACAATATAAATAGTAGTGCCCAACGCCCTCGCGAAACTCCTTATTAAAATTATTAAATTAAAAATCAGTTCCAATTATTTATAATATTTATACGCCAACTAGTTTCACCTATACATTAATAGCCATCATCAGGTCGATAAAAGAAGAATATTGAAGAAATAAATTTTGTTTATTTATTTATTCATTTTGACAACTGTCTTTTAAATTTACTTTTTCAATTCACATTCATTCAATCAATCAAAATTTATTTCTTCAATATTTTTCTTTTATCGCCCTGATTATGGCTATTAATATATAGCTGAAACTAGTTTGCTAATAAATATTATAAATAATTGAAATTGATTTTTAATTTAATAATTTAAATAATAATTCAAAACTTCGAGAGTTTTTTAATTTTCCAGTTAATCCAAGCCAGTATTAAATTGTTGCATTTGTATGGTTGCTATAGGTAGGAATGGTAAGAAGAATAGATGTGTTCACACGAACAACCACTTGTAGTTATCGAAATAGGCAGTGCGAATGAAAAACAGTTGAAAATTAATGTTCCTGAATGTATTAACAGTTTTACGCACCACGTGTTGTTCGCCGGTATAGATTTATGCATTACTGTTAAAATATGGGTACTAAGTACCTACATAAATAACAATGATATAAAAATTCGTGAAACTATTCTAATACTAAGTCAATAGGTAGATGAATCAATTGATATTATCAGATTACGTTATATCATATTAGGTTAGTCAATAAAATGTATTTATTCTATTGAGCACAACATTGCAATTAAATGACTACAGGCTACTAAACACACTGCATTATGCGCATATCTTAATCATTCATTTGCATTACCAATATTGAAACATCTGCACGTCTCATTATGCAATTAAGTGATTAATTAGAGCCGCGCGCATGCGATAAATCACTCGTTTCAATGAATGCGACTGTGCATAACACAGAGACTGTAGAGGCCGTGGAAGAACCAAGAGATCCCCGTTTATAATGGACAAGACTTATTGAAGGAATTATCGCACCTACCGAAGCGATCATTTGGATTCTAGTCATGTTATTTCAATACCAACTAGATCAGGGGTTTCTCAACCAGGGACCTCGCTCCCCTAGGAGCGGATTTATCATTTTTACTTATTCCAGTGCTTTTTATAATTTATTATTGATAATATACATTTATTTCGTTTATTAGGATTAGATTAACGAAGGATTTATACCTATACATAACAAACTGTTATAGGTTGATCAGGGATGTCTCCTGAACATTTTCATATCTTTTAGTCTGTTGCCGCTCGTTTCATCGTGATTACATTTTGATATTGTATAAAATTGCGTAATTTCAGATCTGCAATGTGATGTAACTGCGCAAGCAGGCATAGGAGATCAGTGGCGGCGATTGGACGTAAGTTGTGGGGGGGGGGGGACAAGATCTTAAGCTGCAAATTTTATTTAAATTAATCATTAAATTTATCGTAACTACAAATCCATGCGTAGAGATAATTGTTCGCTTTGGCGATTTTTCACTTATCCAATTAGCCCTGAATGTACAAATCTACTTATTGCATCATTATGAAATTAATTCAAATTATTCTTTTGCAAAACACTAATTACTCATATATTTATTGTAAAAACATTTTATCTTCTTGAAAAGCTGCCAAAAGAATGAACGCCTTATAATAGTATTGTGGGTGGACTGATTTAGGTACACACCTACTTTTTCCAATTCTCATACAATAGTATAATATAGCTAATAAGTAAATCATATGCTATGCCAGTACATTTTCTCTTTATAATAAATACACATATACAATTTTATTGCAATGAGAGAAATTGATTTTACAGCCAAATAATCTATAGTCGTAAAGTTATGAAAACTGAAAAATGTAGCAAAACTGATATTGCTACGTAAAGGTTCCGTTCCCGTGGTTCATTTTACTATCGGGCTATACTCAATAATTGTACCAAAACCTACCTGGTTTGAGGGTTTGTAAAGATTAAAAATAATATTCATCATGAATATCGGAAGCCGACAACATCTAGAAGTGATATTCCTGCTTATAGTCGCACATTCGGACATTCTCTTTAAAATTTACCATCAAGTTATTTCGAAAACTTTAACAATTATATTCTGTAAAATGAGCAGCACCAATAGGAAATTTTAATATGCAAAGAAATTTGATTTTGAAAATTGATTTTTGTGTTAATTACTATAAAAACATGGGAAAAAGGTTTTTAGCAGTTCATTCGGAAAGATTTGGTGTTGCGTGTGCAAAGTTTTCAACTTCCAGTTTCAAACGGAAGTGGGTACTTCCGGCAGTATGAGTTAAAAATAGAAGGTCTCACCCTCTACATTCTGATGATAATAATGGTGAAAAAACGGTGAACACCATATTCCTATATCTCTTACAGTTTGAGAAAAACCTTATGGACGGATTGAATAATACCAAACGATGTGAAGATGGTAAGATTGTGCGAATATTCATTACACTACTACTACCTCAATTGAATAACTTTATGAATTATGGCACCTACTACCTCATTTGATTCTGTTGATATTTGAACGCATCGACAAATTGGATAATTAATTATGTATTGAATAGTACCTCCAAAACTTTTTTAAACTTATATTACAATAGTTTTTTTTTATATTGTATAAATGCAAAGAACCTACATGCGTATTTCATTCGCTGTTTCCAGCAAGTGAATTTTGTAAATTCAATTTATTTTTTATCTTCCAATATATATGCATTAAAGAATAATATTTTTGTAATACATAATTTGGTATAAAGAATATATTTAAATTCCGAGTGAACCCATTATTAATATCTAGTCATTAGAGGGTTGCATCTACTTTTCGAATGGCTCGTTAAATGGAATGATTAAAACAATTTTCCAAGATCTTTTGACTATAGCTTCAGAGAAAAGATTGTGAACTTCAACCTTCGATTTTGACACCCGTCCCTATATACCTAACCTACTGATTTGCCTACTTTCGGTACACCCGAATTGTTAATTGTGGCAATTGAAAATAGAAGCGAAAAACATATTGTTATAGTGTACACTGAAACCATAGTTTGTAATAAAGAATCTAACAGAAGGAAGGAAAGGAATTATATTAATCTCAAATATACCTACTTATTTTGAATTCTAGAATTAAAATATGTAATGTTACTTTTTTTTGTCTAACATTGTTTTTCCATATACAATACACTCTCGATAATTCGAAATTGACGGGACAAGCGAAAAACTTCGAATTGCCAAGAGTTTCGAATTAGTAATTTTTAGTAGATTTTATCCAGCAATTTAGTCTCTGGGGACAAATTTTCACTTCGAATTACCGAAAGTTTTGAATTACGAAGACTTTGAAATTGAACTGTGTGTATATAATATTTCTCAGCTAACAGAATTGTACCATGTCCTCAGAACGAGGAATTGGATTTTGCTACAAATCATAACCCTACTATAATTTATATCCCTATGGCGTAACCTTCGGTATTTTGGATTTAGTCACATTCATTAGAGAAAAGGACAGCTAATGACCGTGGAATTTGCAACAGCGGACCGCAGGTTAAAAGAAACCTAACCCATACGACGCTTTTAAGCGATTATGCTCTACTCCATATTCCGATTAGGACTTTGCGAAATACTATTTTGCAAAGATTGAATATGGAAGAAATCATAATCGCTTAATTTCCAATGATATTTCGTATACATATTGTAGTTTTATAATAATACATAGATATATTTTTTTATGTCTTTGAGGTACTGTACAAGTGAAATATGTAATTGCAAAACTTCAATCAATTACAAGTTTTAAACATACTCCAAGAATATGCGTATTTTTTGCGCAAATTGTAATATTTTATGGCCCCAAACCGCAATAACAAAAAATGCATAGAAGGTTATTTTTACATATGATAAGCCCAAATTTGGTTCCGTACATTTGTGGAACAGCAAGTCATATTCCACAAATTAGTTACTAGTGTAGTCAAAATCCGAATTTACAAAATTTATAAACTTCAAATATTTCTATTGGGGTTATAACCGTAGTCAAAAAGCTGTTTGCCTGTGAATAAAAAAACATGGTAAATTTATTGTTACAAATAGTTAATTAAAACCAGTGCAGTTAAATATTACATCATACGTAGCTTTGCATTGATATTCCTTTAAGTTTCTGGATGATATAATGAAACTCTGCCATCGTTGTCAATAGTGGCAGAGCTGATCAGTTGAATGTAGTTGGAGGCGATTTGCAATCAGAACCACGGTCTTTGACTCGAACACAGTGCGCATTCGCTCTGTCTCATTTGCCGCAGCACACCGCGGTTGTTTATGAATCAATTATAAATTTACATGTGTATCTTAATTATCGAGTAATACGCTTCGTGTACAATTATCGCGCGCTTGCGCGCCGGTCAAGCGCGTCTGGGGAGCAAGGCAACGTCTCTATAAGTGATAAATTTACAACACTTTTATGATGCGCACACCGGCGCGAGGTTAATTCGCCGCCGCCTACGGGCCGCAATCATAAAACTCCGGACGTGGAAATCATCGACAAAAAACATTAATCAACCGCACAGGATATAAAGCTCAATAGAAGTTTACCTCGAAAACGTTGAATTGCTAATCGTTGAGTCATGAGTCAAAACCCCTGACATCCTGATCAATTTCTTTCCTTTTTCTTTCTTTTTTGAGGGTATGTAGCAACATACTGTTGCTAAAACACTTTAAAACGGTGCAGTTTTGTATGGAGGTGTCGGGCATTTGGGTGGTAGTATGCTTGAGTGAGCTGCTGCTAAAATGATCAGTCAGGAAGCTCTCGTAATGGCCGGAAATGACACTTTTGAAAGGCAAGCGCAGCAGACAGAAACTCAGGAAGGTAAGGCAAGGAAATGCGGGGAGCACAAACGGCATCCCTGAGTTGTGTGCTCGTCCGCTTCCATTTCCCCTACGCTGCGAAAGGATCATCGCAGTACCCTCGTTGGCTGTTAAGTGCTTCGTAGCGTTGTTTGCCATGCCACCGGCATATAAAATAACAAGGAATACAAAAATTACGGATGTTTGCTGAAAGCTCCACGTGAAAACTTTTCTACTACGACCAGCTCATAGTGTTTCAGGAAGTAATTCCACAAATATTCCTTTCTGAGCAATATTCGATTGAGCGAAGGTTTGGTTGTTAAACCATTCTAATCTATATCTATTTTTTATTTGATTCATTTTGGATGTGACTACGTATATTTCCGAATGAAACCTTTTCTGATCTTTTCCTGTGCTTCGAAACCAATCATCCCTCACTTGTTGGTATTACCAGAAAATAATCTTATACCAGTGGTACTTGCATATTAATTATATAATATGAACAGTGCTAACCAGAGTAAATAATTGGGAGGGAGTTTGCAATAGTTATATTAATAAAATATCGTAATATAATAGGTAATTACCGTTGTTAGTAGCTGTTATAGGCGAGCTAATCGAATATGAAGTTGTTGTTTGCGTGTACGAGCGCGCGTCGAGCCTGAGTTTGAGTTACGTTCATAAATGGAGTAAAATGTAGCGCGTCCGTAAAACGCTAACGTGCCGCGTCGTTCGTTAAGTCGTACCGGCGATAATTTATAATCTAGTTAAAAGTTTTAAAATAGCGAGTAGCGGATTCTGAAGCGAAGCAAAATTTAATTACGCAAATTTTTCTGCAAACTACCATAGATAGCAGATATACAGTGGCTATAATGATAAATTGGGTGGATGTATTTTGGACCTTTTTATGACCCCCAACATAGTTTTATTGTATTTGGGTAGTGTTATTATCTATTTATATCTATCATCTCCGAAATTAATAATAGTACATAATTATATTTTAGTCAGCTGACTTTCATGTTATTATTGTTTTATTGAGTAGTTTCCCATTTAATTTTCAAGGCTGTCTCCTTGTAATATTATGTGGAAAATATGTGCTAACAATGTAATAACAAAAGTTGCCTCATGAATCCAATAATGACTACAATGTGTTGACTAGGGATGCCAATTTTGCAGAATAATTCAATTTCTCTGTTTTAATCAACTTTTGCTTAAAATTTCGTGGAGACCAAACATCTTGAACTTTCCTCGTGTAGCAAATTTTTATAAAAATTCCAAATTACAGCCTCTAATTCCCCCGTTTTCATATAGAGGCATTTCTATCTGTAAGCTGTTTTGCTCACACTTCAAGACGTATACGGCAGAGCATTCAATTTTGATCTTCTATGATGCCTAACAATTGTACATAATTTATTGCGGTGCTCAGTTGCTCAACCCGATGAAAGGGGAGGGGCACGGATCGCCAGATATATGTACCCAGCATTAGAATTTACTTTAATTTTGAAGAGATACATAGCGGAATAACGTAAGAAATAATTTAAAATTGACAATCAACAATATCGGTTTCAAAAAAGTAGCCGAGAGTGATAACACTTGTTCTTCATAAATAATTTCAGAAAATTTGTTTCACAAACACAAACGTCCGCATAAAAAGATTGGAGAAGGTCAAGGTTTACCAAGTAAGGTTTATTGGTAAGTATTGGCAACTTTTTTTTTTCTCACGAACCTGACCAGCACATTTTTATATTCAATTCCATGAAAATGGACTAAATTCGTTTCTCAATCACTCGTTATATAGATACTAGATAATGTAATGTTAAGTTTGGTTAGGTTAATGTGTTGCACCGTGTTGTTATATTAAACCACGCTAACTGAAAGCACAACAAGGGAATCACCGAATTACGATTTATATCGTACCATCTCTGATCAGATTAACAAGCGTGCAGGGGAGCGAGATTAAAAGAACCAAGGACATATGCGTGAAATTACACGGACAGTGTGCTCCGACTGCAATGTTGCGTCTATTGACAACCCCCAGACTATGCGTACGCACATCAGGCAATTCACATTTGTCGCTACAATTCACTTGAGGCTCAAATATTTCATTTGATCGCACGATGAATGATAAATGACGTGTTTTCATCCGAGCATGATGCGTTGTGCACTTCATCATTTCGATGTTATCAGCACCCGCTTACAATTTTCATTGTAAGAACATTTCGTTGTTACCACGCGCGGAGTTTGGTAGGTACCTTCACAGCTAATGAAATCTCTATTCGTCATAATAAGTACGAGTTTAATTAAAATGATAATTGTTGTAATAACACCTCGTAATCTCTTAAAAATCTACATTACAAATCCCCAGGGTGCCAGGAAAGAAAAGAATTGACTTCGGCTTCGTTAGGTAGGTATCTATAGTGACAGCGTCCTGCTTAATTTTCCATTACTTTTAATATCCAGCTACGATTCCGGCATGGATAATGTAATTATGTATCTCAGGCTTAGATATTAATTGTAGCGTCGAGTGTTGAGATCACCTGCAATGCAATTTCCTGCGTACCCAGGTCGCTAGTCTCTGTACGAATTAGATATCAACTTGTAGGTAGGCACCTACCGAAATGTTGAATTTTAATACAAAATTTGATAAATTGGATTTGCCTAAAAGGAAATTGAAAATTTTGAGTAGATAATTAAACATAGAATTAGCAGTATCTACTGAAACTATCTACATAAGTAATTCCTATCCCCATGGTTTTGACAAAATGACGTCGGGGTCCAGGATAGAATATGAACCTTCTAATCCTTCCATTCAATAGAGCTTAGTTTGTATCCCTACTTATACTGACAAATTATATTTTTATATTTACTTATACATTAGGTATTTGAAGCAGCGAAATAAAAGCCTGTAAATGAAAGGCACTAATGAAATCATTTAGATTATTTTCATCCTCTGTAGCTATAATATTGCGCATTTACATTGCCAAAAAACGCACGCTGTGGATCTTGATCCTTTTATCTCTAGCCAATTAATAGTTCAATCAGTTTGATTATTCAGATTTAGAGGTTTCATCAGAATTACATATTTAATGCTCAGATTTTGGTGATGGACATTGTTGTTTTTTTTTGCATTTTCGATGAATAGATCATTTTTGATAAATTGTGTAGTATTTTCAGTTTTGAGGTTTTCTTACATTATATGCATTTTTCCTTGATTCTACTTGCATTTATTTGAAGAACCTGTGCAATTTTTTCTTAAGCCGCTCGCAAAGGTCTAAGTTTTATTTTTTATTGATTCTATAACAGTGATCATTGAGCAGAGGTAATCCAAAGTTGAATAAAACTGCAAATTTTGGAGGTAATAGGCAATGCTTTATTGTTATTATTTAATAATATCTATGTATTAATCTTATATTTACGGCATAGCGCATACGAAATTTTTTGAGCGACATCAAGATTTCACAGAATTTTATAAAATTTCTGCTTTCAGCTCCCCTAAAAATATTGATCCACTAACCCAAAAGTTTGGTACTTATCTTCTATCTTTGAAAGTGTTTATCGATAACTCATGCATCTGCAGCGTAAAAATGTTCGCCGACCACTGTCCTAGAAGTATATTTAATAATATGAATTATTCTTATACCTGAATGTAAATAAACTCCAAGGTACCTACTAGTTCCACGATATTTCAAAATCGTTTTCTTAAAATGTATGTAGTAGATATCGTTTGTTCTTCATTCTTATTCCATATGGCAATTGACAAGCACCAATGACTTTCCTCCTTCCTTCCTAAGTACACTTTAAAATAATGTTTTGTTCATTATGCCCCTTCATTTTCTTACGAACTGAAGTGTGTATTTTGTTGTTTATTTATATAAATTTATTGCGACCTATTGCGACCTATTGCGAACTATTTTACTGACAATGACTAGAGATCACAGCGTTTGAAATCGAATTTAATTTTTACCTTATTTTTGGCACAATTTTAGACCATAATCGCATGCTTTATTTAGCCTTTTGTCGGATTTTAATGTCATAAAATCCTACCCTAACTAATCACCAGAGCTCGGATAATATGCATTATGCATAATACATTTATGTACAATTGCATATTGTTTCCGTTTTTTTTTTAATAATCTACATTCAGAGAAAAATCCTAAAAATGTGCATAGCTTACATATCTTATTTTCCACCACCATAAAAGAACATTAAAAAAATTAAATAAACATTCTGTTTTAGAACCCGAGTGAAATATTTTAAAGGAGAAAACCGAGTATTGAGGTGCTGAAGATATTTTTAGAAAATTCAAAAGCAGTTAAATATAAACGTATGTAGAACAAAATTCAAACTAAACACGATTAACTGTGCATATGCCATAGAATAGAATAAAAGAATTGAATTTTTTGAAATAAGTGAAATTATAAAATTAAATTTTGCCCCATTAACCCCATTAACTACATACGTACGGACTATTTAATATGTATATTTTTATTTAAAATATAATCTATATTTGTGCAGTTATCTATTAAATAAATTTAATGGGTATATCACAGATCCATTAAGGGAATTACACTAAAATTTTAATTGTACACATGTCATGTTTTTATAATTGTTTTAATATTTAACATTTGTAGGTTCATGCATCTTTAAGAAAATATTTTGTATTTTTGGGAGCATATTTGCATGTACATTTTGCAATTTTTAAGTGCATAATATCCGCGGTCTTGTTTATCACAGTTAAAATGGACAAGCAAAAAATGCACCCGGAGAAAAAAATTATATTGTGCCCCAATTAAATTTTATTGCCTCTCCGGCAATTGGTTATTTTCATTGCCTACTCCTAGTGTCCGTAACTGAATATACCGGGTGGACCGAACTTAAGGATTACAGTGCTAAATCTGAAATGTTCAGATTATTATTATATAGCAAAAACATTTTGTAAAGAGAAAATTTCTACATCTAACAATACTAGGGATGCCATGCGTTCCGGGATCTCGGCTCCTTTTTTCATCCCCCACCCAGCTTTCACTCCCGAATTTTCGAGATATTCGCGATTAAACTTGATTAATTTAAGTTTTCCATACGTTATTCTACAGATTTATTAAATATTATTAATTTAATGCAATTAGCAGTATCTTTGTACAAATTTTATGAAGCATTAATTTTAATAGCCTATATTTGTTCTGTATATTCGATAATATTTTTTTAACATTAAATATTTTAGCCAATTTTGTTATTCTACTCAATTATAGTAAATCGAGAACTAATTCCCGGAATCCCTGGATTTCAATAATCGTATCCCGATTCTCAAGATTGATACTTTTTTTTCCGAATTTTAATATCAGAGAAACTCTAAGAATAGAAAGTATCACATTTAGAAAATTGTTCCCATGGAATTAGGTACAAACGCAAATAACTGCATGTAATGTAGAATATTGGAAATTCTACAAAAAAAAAATCTTCCACATCGTCAATTTCACCACCACCTATTTAAAGGCGCCGTCTAAAAAAAATTACGTTGAATTAGAGTAGTTTGAGATTTCTATACTTATGAAAATTATGAATAGGTATCTAGAAAAAGAAATCAAATCGTAATTCTAATCCTATGGGATATCAAGTGGCGCGTTTATCGAACGTACGCGATCCGTAATTGAGTTCTTTGCGCGGCGCGCGCGACACAATAACAAAAAAGCTAATTACCGATAAATCAGCATATTGTTGTAAATCGTCAACGCACGCAGGCGGCGTTTTTGTCCCACCGGTGCGGACAAAGGGCCGACCTAATCAATCCATCGAAAAATAACAATAAAACCGCATCGGTTGGCAGTGGCCGCGCCTGACTGTTCTGTTCGTGCCTCAGTCCCGTCGGTACTGATTTTTCCCTATTGCACATTGGAAAGCAGAGGATGGAAAACTGACTACTTATGTAATTTCAAGTCAATTCCCAAGAAAATTTATTTAAATCGGTTTAATATTTACTAAATTAAAATCATATCCTGAGCAGTTAATATGTGCGATAAGAAATGATTTATAAGGCAGGCCAGGGCAATAATAAAGATTTTTTCCTCTGTTATATGCTTGGCATCAATTGTCAAACTTAACATATGAATACGAGTTACAAATGTGTTATGTGCAGACGAACGAATGCACTCATCCAAGAAACGTGCACGGCTCAAGTCTATTGACATAAATAACAGAAAACATATTGACAGCAGCACTAAAAACTCGATAATGAGATTTTCGACGTAACCAGGGGTGTAACCCTAAACATACTGCGCCGCCAATCGGCGGCGTGGTTGGCGCAGGAGGCGTGCTCCACACACCCGCCTCTTTCATGTCGGCGCCCGTGCCAGCGGTTAGTGGACCGCAAACTTGCCTCTAGTTAGCACACACTCGCCGCTCTTTGTGCGGCCCGGTACTTGCCACGCACCACAAGTCGGGCTCCATTCAGACCCACGAGTTTCTTTATCGTGCAGCATAACAAGCGATAACCAACATTACATTACGGCGTGCGTTCGACAAATGATTGGATCGAGGACTTTTTGATGTAGTTTCCACGCAGTGCGACTTTTATTTTATTTTCGCTCCCAGGACTCTCTGGCAGGACTAAACGTTGATTCAACCGCGCGGTGTCGTGCCTGTGCCGTCGGATGAGGTCGTGAATCAGCACAGTTACCCAGGAGTGCCGCTGCTGGACCAGCCGGTCTCCGTGAACGTCGCGCGCGCGGTGGACCGAACAGTGATCAAAGTGAACTCCCCAAATAATATGGTGTTGGAATCGGGGGTCCTGCCGCCCCCATTACAGCTGTATGCGGCGGCAGCGGCACACCTACACCCTCGGCCCCCATGGGCGCCCTTTCTGCAGTTCCCTGGCGCCGCCAGCTTGCTGGGGATGCCAGGAGCGTTTAATCATCTTGCGCGCGGTGGACCACGGTTTGCCAATGGACTTGGACTGCAAGCGCCTCCAGGACCCCCGTCGGAGGATAGTGGGAGCGAATCACATCAAGGTAAGCTATCAGTAACCCTCTATTCCGATACCAAATACCTAGTAGGCTAGCACCAACACAAAATAGGGCGAAACTTTTAGGAATATAATAAGCGTGCTATGCTTGTAAATTTATGCGACTATCGGGATCACTCAACATTCGGATATTTAGCTGATAAAATGCAAGGAGGGCAACCCAGGTATCAATCTATTGGTGACTTTCTAAAATCACCTAAAATTTTCCTAAAACTTATGCCCGTTTTGTACCTTGCTTGCGTAGGTATACCCGCGTACCCGTGCGCCGTATTTAATGTCTTAATTAAGCGCGAACGTAAAGAAATGCCGAGGCGCGGCCGCCCCGTCGGGCGGCAACAAAGCCCGGCCCACAGGAATGCGTCCAGAAAACGCGCATCGAAACGGGCCATCTGCGTATGCGCACGTTTGCGCTGCACCGCAAAATTGCAAGGAATCAATTAATAACAGGCGCTACTACCACCTGGTCGCCCGTAATTAAAATTATAATTATTACCGTGGATTGTATTTCGAACAAGACTTGATTACGGCTTTGTAGTGCGTCACAAATATGCGCAATTGTTGAAGATAATTAACTCTCAGAATCACACATATTTGATGGTAATCTAGGACATAGGTACCTTTAGTATATGTTGATTAGATGAGTACACCACCTATGGAATTCGAATCAATGTCTCTGACTTTACGCATCAGTTCTAAGTGCTAAGTACTGCCACGTTGTTCAACTCTCGTCCTCAGCTCCGTTTTAACTATCATTTTATTAGGAAGATTACATGTTGACATTCTTAAGTTAAAAAAAATACTGTGTCAAAATGAATGTCACCAATGAATTTAACTCGGATAATAGTCTTTGCATATACCAACCTACATACCAACACACAAAATACATGAATACATGATACTTGTCATCAGGTACACATTTACTATCAATATAACCACTCGGTAAACCGTTAAAGATTTGCATTAACTTCCATATTCTACACTTGGTAAATAATTCGGTAACAGCGAGCGGTACACCGCCTTGATATTCGTCGCTGGTTATCACCTCGTAACGATAATGCTACGATCGTCATAGTCATAACAGCTAAATCGAAGTCATTGAGGTTTCCAATGTGATGAGAAAAGTTAGTGTGCAGTCGAGACGAATATTAACCAGAATGATACTTGTATCTGTTGCTGCGTGTGTAATGCTCGTTGTGTTGTAAAATAAAGTCGATGATGAATTGTTAAACGACGGGAGGGCAGAGAGGCATTACTATAAAATATATTTGCCCGGCGTCACCTACGGTTTGTCACCTTGTTAACTTCGTGTTAATGTAAATGTAATTGTGATAAATGTTGGACCTAATGCACCGACGTACAACTTGCTGTTAACGTGACTGCTGTGATGAATTTTCTCAGCGACTCAAGAAAGCATTCGATTTTTTATGTAGAACTTTATAGGTATCATGTATGAGGTTAACTTTTCCTGTAGATAGATGTAACCTAGCTTCACACAACCTGTCGATCAAATGAAAGGAATTGAAGTATCTATAAAAGTCGTTCTTTTCTGGTCGTCGGAATAATGTGTTTCTCAATGCAAAAAATACTTCCTCAAGATTTTTAATCTGTTTCAAAACTGCAACTACCTGAACAACTTCTTCAACACATTCATAGCGTTAAATCATGATGGGCATCTTTTTAATTAAAAAAGGAGAGAGTTAGATATGAGCTAATATGTACTTCATAATGATGATGTGTTCTTCAATATGCTTTCAGTTATATACTATTGGTTATCATGCGTTTTCAATCTGTTTCAAAACTCTGTCTTTCTAAATGATAGAAAAATGTTTGATTTTATTTTATAGCTTACTGGATAAAAATTAGATTTGTACGTAGATAGATCTGAGATAGCCAAACTCAACCTACCAATCAAATGAAGACATCTCCAAAGGATAATTAGGTATCCTGAACATTTTCAATCTGTATCAAAGAAGTTGGGTTTATTCTAGATTTTGCTTAGCACAAATTTAACCAGTAAAATAAGTGTAGATCTCATTCACTGGCTGTTTATTCATGATAAGGTTAACATCTTTTTAATTCAAGTGGTTGATCAATGCGTTCTTATTTCTATAATATTAATTGTCATGTGTATTGAAATATATCAAAACTGCTTCATTCTGAATGACAAAAAAGTGTTACTGGATAACTATTTGATTTGTAAATGGAGTGTCAATCTGAAATATTCGGCATTTATTCATGATAGGATGACGGTTTCTATAAAAGATCAATTCCGTTGCTGTTCTTATAGTACCAAGCAATTGCAAAAGTTGAAATCTGTATAGTTATACAACTTTTATTAAATTAAGAAACAGTATAAATTTAGACGGATAGTGTGTACTTACGTAAGTTAGGTTTAGAAAGCAAGCTGCGATCATCATCTCATTGTAAATCACAGCATTCGTTGGAATGAAATTGGGTTTAGCCTTCAGCCGACACAATCATGGCTGCGTCAGAAAAAAAGTAATCTGTTTCTTTACGATGTGATGGGATTACGCGACGTGAAACCGTTTTCGAGCTAGTTCGCTATGAATCCTGTATTAGCTCCTGTATCGCAGTTTCTGTGGTCTTCAGGCTTTCAGATCCCAGCGGAAATTTCTACAAATCAAGCCGACAGCAAGTTTTCACACCTCAAACTATGCAGTGCCGGGTTTCCGAGAAATTCAATAAAGGATTGCTGCGCGCGTGGAACGAAGAACTCAATTAGAGTCAATAAGCGCGAACGAGCCGAAGAAACATTATGCCCCACAACGGCTGTCGCGATCGTTGGTTGTCCCGGACACAGAACGCGCCAGGCGACAAAGACGATTTAGTTACGCCTTTTAACTTTCGAGAATGGTAAAGATCCCGGCGCGCGGTCAAATGTGGAAATATTCTCTTCTCTGACCGCGACGCCGCCCAACAGTTCCAGGCATGTTTCACCTTCAACACTGACAAGAATTTTAATAATCCCTTAAACGTTACAAATGAAGGAATAAAATATGAAAAATATGCTCACACTTGCAACGCTAAGTCCCAGTTAAACTTATTAGAAGTCGTAAATTTCACTTTTATTTGTTCCGTCTTCGAAGAACTTAAGTTGCTCACATATTTAACGAAGTAAATAAAACCTTTTTGATTTAAATCATATTGATTTTATTGCAGGAATACTAATAATGCAGAGATGTATTCACGCGAAAAAAATTCTTCAACACCAAATTTTTCTAAAAACCAAAAAACCTTGAAAAATCTATTTTAGAGATAGAAAACTATCTCCAAGTATCGCTATGGAATTGTCACTATAGATTCAACATTTTACCCCATCCCAGAGCGGTAGTGGGGTATATAATTTTAATGAAGTCTTTTTTTTTAGTGAGAAAATAGACTTATGTAGTTGATTAAGAAAGAATTTAGGTATTGATATATTTACTATAAAACAGAATTAAAAAGTTATATTTTTAAAGCGTTCTTGACGTACCAAATCATGACTCTCGACATTGCAGCCGTTAGAAGGCTCATCTTACCCCAGAGACTCAAATTACATATAATATGCAAGTTCTATCTTAATAAATGCATCTATAAGTCAGGCCCGTAGCAACCTAGCAACCCCCACGCAATTGTATTTCTAGACCCATATTTCTAGAAAAGAGGAAAATTAAAGCCGAATTATTATATAAGTCAAACCGTGCCCTTCCAGTTGCCCCCTCACCCAAAAGATAATTACTACGGCACTGCTATTAGTTCAGATAACAAATAAGAAGCTGAATAAATTCAGAGCAACTAATCGGATATGTCTACCATTTTTGATCGACTTCCCGTAATTGTCAACACATATTAAATTCTGTACTGAAGACATATAAATTTTATTAAACCAATATACAGGGTCATTCGATGCCAACTTCCACACATTCGTTTTCTCCACGTCTTCGGATTTGACTAAATTTGCCACACATATTATTGTTAGTGTTAAAACAAAGCAAAATACGAAACGAGGAAATTTTATCTGCACTAGTTTTTGAAATATATCTATGTAAAGTTTCCAAAAAGGCGAGAAACACCCGTAACCGCAATTTTTAATTACACTGGAACCTGTTCTAATTAAGCTGTAGGCCTGGGAGTGGTTTGTAGCCGTTTATTGATTTTTACAGGAATATGAAATATAAATAATAGGTTGTAATAAAAAATATTGCTTTCCAAATCAAACTTTTATATAAGGATTTTTCGAAAAAGCACATAAATGAAAAATTTCAAAAAGTACCAAATAGACTTTCTTTTTAGACTTTACAGTTGTTTATATCTTCATGCTATATTTGCTTTTTTAAAGTTTGTAGCACCAGATAGAAAAACAATATATAATGTATTTGTAGCATCTGTGGAAAATGTATTTCTCAGAAATACTGGGAAGTGAAAAGTGCAATTTTAAATGTCCAACTCATTGACCAGTCATACGATTTCTTGAGAAACAAAAAACAACTGTAGAGGGGTACCTACACCAGAAAATAAATAAATTTCTATTCTTCTATTCGCTCCTACTTAATTCTCCTGTAGCGAAAAATCAGCTACATTACATGCGTCTTTTCCACCAAGGATGTGATAGCTTAATGCTGCGGTACAAACTCCAGCCTCTAAATAACCACTTCACGCGGCATGGGATTTCCTCCTTGAAGACATCGGCAGACCTGTGCTTTGGTTTAAGTGAAGGCGCAGGGTGCAGCAATGGCAAGGGGGAATGAGAATGCTGAATAGAACTGGATGCGTAAATACAACGCACGTGCGTATAGCCGCGTCAAAGCGAGAAAGAAGTAAATATTAGATTAACAGTAATCCGAAGCTAATATTCTTTGATACGCGTTGAAAAGACAACGATGCCGGCATTCGGGGTGACTGTGGAGAGTTATAGCGGTTATAGCTACCGTTAACTCGTCGAAATCAAGGGGATGTGGTAGACAAAGATACTGTATGGAACTATCTGCGCGCTGAAGCAAAACAACAGCATGTGCAATGTATATAAGGGTCGTAGTATATTTTCAGGTCCAACTTCATTCTCCATCTCTGCCACTTCTAACTAAAGGGATGGTTATGGAGCCAATGCGCTCGGTTATAATGTAGCGGTAAATTGAGTTTTCACAGCGAGGCGGCGCGGTGCGGCTTTTCCTCCTCGACAGGGAGGGGAGTTTTTTGATTTTTCCGCTTTGGTCGCGCGTAAACACGCGTTCGACTTGTATTTGGTTAAAACGGGAGCACCCCAGCCGCAGCCGAAACGCGGACGGCTTTGTGCGAGATTTGAGGGAGGATTTCGGCGAGGGTGAGAGCCGTTTGAGATATCACTCCCGCGAGTGCCATTTACCAGCCAAACTCTATTATTATTGTATAGAACAAATCAGGAAGTTAACGTTGATACCGAAAGTGGCCTAATACGCGATTATAAATCATCGTCAGGAGGAAGACCCTTTGCGCCACCCTCGAGTTGAATCAATGTCACAAAGCCAGTTATCAGCTAACTTACTCAAATCCTGGAATTTGCATTTTGCTATGAAAAGTGTCATTATTCTTAATTACGAATATAACGCTTCTACTGCTGGATTTAATCTACTTCTAATGGCTTGGAAGGGGTGTGACGAAATGTAATCTATACAAAGCGATCATCAAATCGGGATTTCTTTGATGCTCAGAGGCCAAACCTACGAAATACCTTAACTTTGTTCCACAGTTCATTGCTTACTGAAAAGCATTATTTACACAAATCATGTCTGGTATACAAACAGGGATTAAGCCAGGGGTATCCAACATAAATTTGTTGAGGATCAAGTCTTGTATTTTTGTAACTGTCGCGGGTCAAAAAAATCTCAATACTAAAATAATATATTACATAGTTTTATATTCAACTCGCTCCGCGGACCAGGTATCGGATAGTGGTGCTATGGAATTGTGGATCCGTTCCAAATTTTTTAACTGATTCCAATAATAAGTCGCGATCCACAGTCCGGATCCGTGTCAGCGTTAAATTACCGCCTATCTTCGGATCGCAATCCGAATGGCATCTGTATACTCAGTCCGTAGTTTGGTACAGGCTTAGGTGCTTAGATGGGAAAAATGCAATCACGGGCACTGGATAGAGAATTTAAAAAAAAGTTATATTCAAAATTGTTTGGAGCATAGAATAGAATCTGGAATATTTTTTTAATTTCTGATTTATAGCAGTGGAATTCGCAGTCAAACTGGTACGATAACTAATTTACCTCAAAGTTATTTTGGTAACGACAAATTATTTACTATAATTTTCGAAAGGACGAGTAACGATCGCCTACCTATGTATCTGCTGATATCTGTAATTCCTTTTTATTCATCGTTCTTGCGTTACCGCTAGAAAAACGGCACAAGTTCATTTCTTCTACTTAAATGTTAAAAATTATGTTAACTTAATTAGTGTCTTGCATTTCTGCCCAGCACTAACTGGTACCCTTGAAATATAAATGAAAAAATTTTGCATAGTATATGGTACAACGTATCTAATAGAATTAAAAGTAAAGATGCGTTTTTACTTCATTAACTTTGGCATTTGCAATTAGCTAGCGAGAAACATATTCCTAAAACATCTGCTAATTATAAAATACAACCCTAAGCTAAACGTGGGCAATTTTAACGTGAACACGTGTATACAATTGTAATAGATATAGAAAATGTAATCAAAAATCAAGGGATACAGTTTGGTATTGTAGCTCTGCAACTATCTTTCAGATCCAAACGAAAATTATATCGACATTAGCAATTGTAAAACTTTTGACTCAAAGAAGGTACGACGTTCGCGTAACTTTTAAACGACAGCTCTCGTCATAGCTTATATAATATTTCATACATATAAATGCATAATTTGTGGATTTGGCATCTCCATCTAGGAAATCGAAAATATATAAGGAAAGACAAGTGTTCAGAGCTGATAAGTTGGCTAGAACTCAGGTCCAGCGTAGCTCACAATCAGAGGTAGAACATTAACAAGGAACGCTACGGGTCGCAGGTTGGAGTCCTGTCGCCTAATCAAGACTTTAATACTTATTTTCTTTATCATTGGCCGGGTAAAAATTCTAAATTTAGTATTCTACAGTTCAATTGCCAAATCCAGAAATTGTGCAATTATATGTATGAAATAATATGTACGTAAAGTGTTAGAATGACAATATTAACAAACATTTTACGACACGGAGTTATTACACTAGGTACGTACTATTACTAAAAAACCAAAAAAAAGCAGTTTTTGCTAGAAAATTAGGAGTAACTTGTTATTATGAATTGTAAATATTAACTCTTTGAAATTCCTCTACGTACCTATTAATATGTGGCTAAGGAATTTAAAGCTAAAAGTTAAGTTTTGTATAAAACTATCCAAAAAAGAATACTATAAAAAAAGAAAGCAAAGAAATTGTAGGCTTAGATGGCATATATATTCAAGGGCTGGACTTTTCAAGTATGTACCTGTCTATGCAAAAACCCGGTAGGTACTTGGATCACTTTGAAAGCAACCATTGCCTTTTTGGCTCGTGACAACCCTTCTAATGCTCACTGCTGCCACGCCGGGTGGTCTATCCGTTTTATTTATCACCACTCTAATTCAGCCCTTTATTAGACGCGTAAAACGGCGCGCGAAACAAAAGGCGAATTCATTAACGGTACATTAAACTTATTTTATGTGCAATCCGCCCGGGTGCCATTAATCCTGCGAACAAAACAAGCGAATTAAAAGAAACGTCCGTGGACAAAAATGCGCCCTTCAGCGTCTGTGCTAGAGGAAATTAATTAAGTATCGCGAAGCGTACAACGAGGTGTGTAACAATGTCATTATTTTTCTGCGCTGCCGCAGCTCCTTCACCCACTGGGTACATGCAAATTTGTCCGGGTTTCAATTTAATTCGTTAGCGTTTACGTCAATAGTCGCCGAGAGAGGGCGGAGCATTGATTAACGTCCGCCGATTTTCCTAAAAGTTTCGCCCACATTCGTATACTCCGAGAGCATCGCTGCAATGCGTGTGTGTGTGTTCGGAATGTGTACTTGCAATTGTTTACAGCCGCTTGTAAATGGCAGAGGTAAATTCGAATTAATAAAATTCAGTTACGCCGCGGACGCTCGCTACCAGTTGTTGGACAGTTTTAATTAATTGTCGGGTGTTAATTAGCATGCGAATTAATTACGAGTGTTATTAAATAACGCTCAGGTACGAGTGATACAGCAGTAGGCAGCGATTCGCCGTGACGCGACATTACAAATGACGGGCGCGCCTAGATGAATGGTGCGGATTGCATATACTTTACTATCAGCCAATTATATATACATTTTAGAAAACGTGGAACACGAAATCATGATATTAGTTGATTTTGATTTATGAAATTACCCCAATGTCGTCTTATTTTCGTTGTAGTGTAATTTATTGCAATAATTAAGAAATCAGGGATTAATTAGCCTTGCATAATAACTCCATTATATTAAATTAAAGGTTGAGTGGAGTTTTTAAGATATAAACCGAATTCCGAACACATACCAAGCATCTGCCGCGTTGCGCAGTGAGTAACATTCGGTATCTGCTACTTGTAATGATACTGAGGCAAAAATTAGTGCTCCAATTGAAGAAGAAGCCTCAATTCACTTGAAGAGAGAAGAATGAAAGTCCCAATGTCATGCATGCCAATACCATTTGGTCATGTTTGCAATTGCAGTTTGTTCATGGCTTGATTACAAATTTTTATGGTTGTGATAATATCCAAATTCGGAATTGCCCTCGCTTTTGGCAGTTGTATTATCAGCAATTATCATTTTGGCAGTTTAGTTGAGGTTTTACGGCCAGAGAGCGCTTATTTATTACACACATATCTACTTATATTTTTTATTGAAACAGTATGAGTTGGGAAATAAATGCGTTTGTTATGCCCGTATTAATGTAACTCAAACGCTGTATTTAAGATGTGTTGCTTACATGAAAATCCATTATGGAGCATAACTTAAGCCTAAGGAACGTTTGACTTGTATCTATTAATACGGGCATCAAACACTTAGTCGCTACAGTTTGAAGGAACTTCAAAAAGATTACGTAGTTATATTTTAGGAAGAAAACATGGGGCACTTGTTTCATTTGCATTAAGTTGAATCATAACAAAATGTGTTCATCATTAATGATTTTGTGTGCCCCCATAAGTATTAAGTAGTCTTTAAAAAATGTTACAGTATTAGAAGTTTCCCATGTTAATTACATGGAATATTCCAGTATTACATTTTAAAATGCCTCAATATATTTTTTATACGAAATTTCAAAATGCGAAATGGAATTTCACAGCTTAATTGGGCATAATCGAAAAAGGGATGTGTTTCATTCATTTCACTTATTTTAACCTAATCATGTATTAGTACATTTTTAATTATAAATTGACTGTTCAGCGTGAACACAACATGTAAGTTCTTCAGATATTATATATCTAGATGAAGCATGTTACTTTCCATATACTGTCTGTTTACCACGCTGAATAATGTAAAGTTATATGGAAGACTTCTAAAACAGTAACAAATTTATCGGAGACACTAGATACTTCTAATATATCCAACTTAATGAAAGTAAACCGACGATATTCTTTCTATCGTTATGTTATTTGAGAATTTAAGAATTCATAATAAGAATTTTAATGGGTTCAATGAGACTTACAATCTACTGCCAAAATGCTCTTGCAATATTTATAACTGCCATCCAGACAGAAAAACTGGGATACAGAAAAACTAATGGAAAAATCATTTTAATTCTAGGTAAGTAAAATTAATTGATAAAATTAAATTTCCAACGCTTGTGGGCTTCATGAAATTAAGATAGAATAGTAGTTATAGTTAATGACCTATTCATGTACCTTATTATAATTAAGCCAAACGCAATAATTTCAATAATTTCATATGCGTGGGGTATGAGCATTAACGCGAAATGAAAATGTCATTAACGGCTCTCCCCGCTGAGCACACGTCACAACAACCCTTAAAACATATAAATTAAGACCTCCGCTGGTCGGACTCCCCTTTTCTTGTATGTAGGTACCAGCTTTTTGAGTTGTGTGATTCAAGTTAATTTTACGGGCGAGTTTACAGCTCGTCCAACATCCTTGAATAGTTTTATTGGCCATATCCTAGAATGTTCTACAACCACCATGTTTCGAAGATGATGTTGATGTTACTTTGTACCTTATTAACAAAATGTGAGCGACGTAGATAAATGATGCTTCGACCAAATAACCAATAATAACCACCAGAGCGCTCAATAATAATAATGATGATGACGATGATGATGATGATATTGGCAATCGATAAACGATTTGTAAAAGTAGCGCCGTAAGATGGCGAGCATACGAATATGGAAGCAAGCAAGGAAGGCCGCCTTGTACAAATAATCTAAATAATCAACGATTCAATAAATTAAATACCGGCAACAGTTATGCGAATGCTGTTACCCAGTTATATATCGCGAACGCTCGGCACGTTTACGCAGCATTTACGCGCCGAATTAAGCGTCGTGTTATATAATCGAAGCGCGGGTTTGGCAAAAAGGACAAACGATAATGGGTGAGTGTGGAAGTGCAAACGCGGTGCCGGGAACGAAGACGACGTCAAGACGCGAGGATGCGCGGATCTTCAGAGAAGAATACCGTTTTAAGCGGCCGTGGTAAATATAAAATGTAAATTGTAAAAGGGGCGATTATGCAAAATTACGATCGCAACGACCGGACTCGCCGCCACTACCGCCGCTCTTTTTCTTTTATATACTGGAGCGTAGAATAACCGATCGAAGAGGATTGAATACGATAATATTGGCAAGTTGTTCGCTGTAAAGGAGCGTATATAGAGACAGGATCAAAAAATTACATCAGAGCTGTTCACACTCTGCTTCCAAGAAATGAAGATCGGACTTTTGAAAGACCCTATAGGTAGGTTATACATGGACGCCATCTCATGTGGTCAGAAATGATACCTACGTGAAAAATACATAAAAAATTAAAAACTGTTATTAAATAAAGTACACGATAACTTTATATCAATTTGATCAATCTTAAAATGGTAGAGCGAATGCGTTATTAGCATAACATCTTTATTACTCAGCACGCCGTCCCTGCGGATGAACACAAGAAGATAGGATAAGTTTCTATCATCTGCTGTAGCCCATTCAGCTCAGGAGAAAATGGTTTCTTTCTGTTCATCATAAAGATGCAGATGAACTTCGTATTAAAGTACTAACTTGTGGTATTTTTGAATATAGTAATTCCTACGGATATACTAACCGAATTCCATGGTTAATACAGATAAGGTGGTCTTTGGTGTAAAATTTACACTGTAAATGGACTATTTAGGTATTGGGCTAATCTATTATCTTTATTTCTAAAGTGATTTGTAATAAGCTCCTTCCCAATTTCATAATGTTACGTTTGGTAAATTTCATGTCTTTGTGACGGCCGTTGTCGTGCTGAACGACATTTTGGGGAGCTAAAAAGAAAACGGAAATTCCATGAAATTCCTGAAAACATCTGGTGAGTTCAAAAAAATCTCATTGTATGTTTTGTGAATAGAAGGAAATGTTCAATAAAAAAAAAATGGATAGATGCTCTGATAAATAACACAGTGAGTATCTCAAAATACCGCTCGATTGATTTTAGTATAGAAAAATTCCTAATTTTTTGCTATATTTTTTACAGTCAAGACATATTCCGGTTGAGACGGTAGTTTTTGCGTAAAACATTGTTAAAGTTTTGGAATTTCTGCATGTAAAATGCATATCATTCGAAAGTGGACGTGATCAGCGAATAAT
>JAODVP010107106.1:0-25942 GCA_025400035.1 Tetradonia laticeps
TCGTTTTTGTTTATTGTCTAGCTATCACAATACTTATCCAAATTCGCTCAAATTTTGTGTGTCTGCGTAAAATAGCGTTCTGCCCGCCTAAGAATTTTTTGAAATCAACCAGGCAAAGGAAACGAAAGATATAGCGACCTTCCCACGTCCCCCCTATGCCAGCGTTCCCCCATATTACTCTAATAGATTTAGTCGATGTTTAGTAGCTTCAAAAGTAGCGAGAATAATAAGAGAAATTACTGACTAGTGCATGGAAATATTTAAATGATGAATCCCGAAAATCTCGAAAATCCCGGGAATTAAATTCGGCATTGCGGGATAAATCACATTTGTTTGCACGGAAAACATTCTGTCGGAATTTTTTATGCTGCTTCCAGTCGGCTCTAGGTGTGACCAGCGTTATTTCACGTCGAAGCGAATCCCCCAAAATTATTACTACTTATTACTAGGCATCTAAATAAATGCGAATACTGAGCACATCTGGGCATCCGATTCCCTTGTGCTCAACTCTCAGAATTTGATGGAAACTATATAAGACAGGTCTGCACACCCCGGTTCTGTGCATCTCTGCTTAATTCACGATTCCACATTCACACTAACTTTTATAAGAAACTGATGCAAGTTGACATACAGTCGTACACTAAAAGTCACCAGTCTCAGTAATGCCACGCATTGAAAGTCCTTGAATAGTAAGATGGTTTGTTCATTACTGTCGATTATTTTTGCTTAGTTAGTTTTCTTTTCGTGTCTATTGCGTTTGTTCACGTGATCTAAACAAACTGCTTGATGTTTGTTTCACTGATACAAATATGTTTCTTTGCTCATCATACTGATGAAAAGTACAAGAATGCATGTAGTCACGTGATCAAAAACCTATATAATAGTATAGAAATTAATGTATTCCATGAGATAATCTAAACATTTGCGTTTGTTGTATTGCTTGTCAAAACAGGCTTTAACAACATGACGTCACCGGCTTACTCTTGCTAGACCCAAGTAGAACGAACAAACCTTTATTTTTGCATATTCACCAAGCCCTACCATCACATTATATTTAATTAACGTAATTAATTTAATGTAATTAATCAATTTTATATACAAAAGTTTTGAAATACTCTAACTCCACGAATTTGGAATGTTGAAGAATAAAGGTTCGCAAACATTTTTGATTTAATGCATAATACATGCATTGTACAGAGTGAATCAGACCTCAGCCATCAAACTTTCAGAGGTTGTTTGGGAGATTATTTCTGAGCATTTTGATTTCAGGAATCCGTGACCTCCGTTTGCACCTTCCAAAGTTATTCTATTTGGTTGTTGTGTTAATGTATAACTTTACACGAAAACAAATTGCAGTATCTTATCTTACTAAGAACCGGCGGAAACAACACGTTTCTTATATCAATTTACTCAGAGAACATCCAGGTTCAACCCCTTCCGCCACCTTGTGCATTGAAATTATTTTAAGAATAATTCCACACATCAAAACAATGGAATAATACCGCAAGGAGTCAGTGTAGGCCATATATTCCTTACAGGGGCGTCATTTCAGCTTTTAGTGAGGGGGTCAGAGCATTGAATAAATCTAAATAAAATAAAAGATATGTAAATTCTACAAATACGTAGGTTTAAATGATTTTTTAAATGTTGGTAGGATCAACATTAATGGCCTAAATCCAAATTTCGCAAGTCGTGTCAGAGCTGCAAATTTTTAAAAAGTTTTCCGTTCTTTCTACTATTCATATTTTCTATAATATACGTTTCTCGAAAACTCTTTTAAGTCAAATTTGCTACAATATGGAACTAAATTCAACTCATCAGTACTAAGCATAGCTGTTCAAGCCTATTTTGTCAGTTACTCTGTACAAATAGACTTTTATGTATTTTAAAACTTTTTTTTATGTTTTTCACTTCTTTTTTCTACAAATGGAGTTAAGTGTACTAATACTTTTCCGAATAAATTTTCGAGCACATACTTCTAGAACACAGGTGCACAGAAAGTGCAACTCTCGTCAGAATTTCGAAGGCAACGCCTTTCGCTCCCCTACTACTGCCGGAGCACGGCACGGCCGGCCTGCTGCCGCTGAGCGAGCTAGACTTTAGCGGCATTCTTTCGTGTTTCCTTCACGGTGCCACTAAGCGTCATTTTCAAGATTCTGTTGCGATGCAGAACAACAAGCGCGATCGGATATCATGCTCCGTCTGACAGCCGCAGCAGTTGGCCGCTACAATCCAGAGACGCCTGATGCAGGCGCAGTGGGAGGCGTTGCCTTCAAAATTCTGATGATAGTTGCATTTTCTGTGCACCTCTGTTCTAGACTACTACGAATGTGAAAGTTTTAGGAAGTGTCCGAATAAGAAGATAGCATAATTATTCGTTAGTTCCAAATAGATAAATCCTCACGTTTGCAAGAAATTTCCTAAAAACTCAAATATTTAAGGAAGATACCATATCATCGCCAAGCAATAGCAAATTTACAGATTTACTTTCAGAAAACCTGACATCTTAAAACATAAAATATCGTTGCGTAGCAACAGTCATCTTCTTCCTTTGGTTCAGAATATCGCATTAATAAATATAAAACGATATGTAATCTTCATCTTCGCTTACCGTAGATAGGTTAATCAATTTTTCTCAAAAAAATCGAAGTGTAGAAATTATAAAATCCAATTCAAGAATATTGAAAGGGAAAATTTTCAAATTATGGATTAACACCTCAATTTGGAATGAGAGAACAATTTTGGTTTCTTGGCCTGTAAAAAATACAAATTCTGTGGATAAGGAAAAGTATTGTTTTAGGATGCGCTGATAACATTGAAACAATCTGGTGTTATTAGATTTCCTAAAAAAGGCAACATTTTAAAAAGCACGAAGTTGTTTTTGTCAGGATAATATAGAAGTTTTGGAACTAAGAAATTAGAAACATATAATAGAAGAATTTTCTAAGTCCAATAAGAACAAATTTAAATAGAAAAAAAGTGGACTGAAAACTATAACCTTTACTTCAATAACTATTTGAAATCGTAATTGAACTTTGAAACTTCTTGCATGTCTGAAAATAAAACCTTTGTTTATGTGGAGTCATTCAACATGATCAGCTATTTTCCCAGACCCTGGTTACGTATTGATACTTTCAATATTTATAGTTATTACACTAAATGTGCACTTATGCGTTCGAGAGGAGCATGGAAAGTGTACGAACATTCTTGGGAGAATGCACTAATGTGATGAGCGGAGCCCGTTTGCTTCTGGAACACATTGGTTCTCATCCTGAGGCACTCATGCACTTTCCTTGAACTTTAGTGCACATTTTGTACACATTCCCTCACTTCTCGTTTTCACTCTTACACACAGCGTACACTATCTCAAAACAAGCACTTCCAATAATTATAACAAAATAAATAAACCTGATTTCAATTTGGTATATAATTTTCGACATATTATAAAAATGACGCTTTGAAAGTAAAAAGAATTAAAGTAATATTCAAATTCAACGGCAACGGAAACCGTAGCAGATGTTCATATAATTAAAATTTTCATCCCGTCTTCCTTGAGCTATAAAGAGAGTCAAGCGGATTCATATTTATCTAGATCATTTCTTCCATTCGCGACTTTATAATTTTACATTTTTATTGCCAGATGCAATCAAGAACTGCATTGAAAAAATAATTTCATATATATTCTCAAAAGGAAAAGATAGTATATCAGATGTACGTATATATTTGTGAGTGAAAAATTCCATTCCCGGAAAAAACACAATAAAGCGCTCACAGGCGAATTAATCACATTATGCATAATTTTCCAGAGAACTATAACCAACAGTTTCTCGTATTTGCGGCTGGCACTTGGTGGTTGCTTTAAGGAACGTTAAATTGAGCGAGAAAATGTGCAACTGGAAAACTGTACGAAACGCCATCTTGGCAAACACATTATAAACTGTAAGTAATACATTAATGCAAAACTGGGTTAAATAGTTTTGTATACCGCAACTTTGCACACTAGAATCCATTACCGATAGCAGAGCAACATTTGCATCTGCTTAAAATTACTATAATTGTTAGCAACTAAAAATCGAGAAAGCAAGTTGAAATTAATTGAAAACAGTCGTTCATCATCTTCAGGTTGCAATATTTCCTTAAGAATTTTTATTCCATTTAATAGCTTGGAAAGTTTGACAAATAAGAAATAAATGATTAATGAGTTTATAGTAACTTGTGGGTTCCTCACACACCTTAAGCTTTCTTATGGCCCTGCAGCTGACAGGTTCTTATTCAGTTTTCTTCTTCACACTATCCCTAACCTTTCCCGTTGATTATGAACTGTAAATTAGGTGATAGAGGATGAAGTGCGCAGGGTGCAGAGTAAGCGCAAAGTGCTACTTGTTTCAACCCACTCTCTATTAGTTAATGATGCGGTTAATTAAGACAAACTTTTTCATGCATGAGGTGTGGCGAGAACTTGGCATCTTGAGTATCTCACTCACTTGCCATCTAAGAATAGTTAAAGTACTGTAACAAATGTTTTTTTCTTAAGATTAGTACAGGAAACTTTTTAAAAAGCCGTACTTGTAACTAGATTTGCAAACTGTATTCCATTCAGATATTTCCGGGCCTCCATGTAGGAAAATATGATTAAAAGACTTCGTCCTATTTTCGAATTTATTCTCTGATTGCTTTCCCGCATTTTGCACGAATAGAAATCGCAAAGAATGGTAAAAACCCCGCATATTGTGTTGCACCCAACATATACGTCACATCAGCACTGGTGGGAAAGATATCGTCTAACTAACAAAACTTTGCAACGCCTTACAATAGAAAAGCACTAAAATGCATGAAAGTACCCAGTAAGTGTAAAGAAAAATAATCGCGCTGCGCGAAAACCGTCCAGCGAACTTTGCCAAGGCAACGGCGTTCAACTAGAAACTTTCGAAAGTTTAGCAATTTCAACATGGCACAATAGTTTTTAGTATTCCTTGTTATTTGCATACTGTAAATTCAATGAAACTTTATAAAGACCGCAAATCAGAACTAGTTACAATGTAGGAACGAGTAGATCAACAAACAAATTCGGAATTCAATATTCAGAACACAAGGTGAGATTGAGAATCATGATTATAACATGATAGTTACTTTAAAATAAATTCTGATAACAGACACAAATGTGATACGGGTGCGGGAGATAAATTACGAAGCTTGTGACAGGTTGTACGCGATTCTAATTACTAATTAACGCATTCATTAAAATCTCAAAGGACATGCTGATTGCTATGCTAATGTCAGGCTCTTTTGCCAGGGTGCTTTCTGTATCTCCAGCAGGCACGAATTTGCATAACGTTTCTTCTCCAAATTGCGTATTGCAACTGTCAAATACAATATGAATCGGAATATTAATAATATCCATTTATCAAAATTAACGAAGCCTTCAAGTTTAAGACTTAACCTGTAAACACTAAACTAGTAAGAAACAACTTCATGAACCTATTATTCATGTCGCCATCCAGTAAAATGTTAATCAAAAGTTTTAATCAAATGCTTAATGCAATGTTTCATCTGTAATTTTGTAAATTAAATGAATTGGCAAGCGATGCGTCGCCCATTAAACATTCCACTCTTACTTTATCATCAGTTAAAACGAGCAAAGCTCCAAAATAATTAAATTTAAGTTGGTTATTAGTTTACCTAGCTCCTGACGAGAAAACGCGCGCTCGTGTGAATTTAGTAATGCCAAGCTAAATTTTAAGGTTTTGATCACAACATCATAAACATGAAGATTGTGTTTATAATATCCAATATCTAAGCGTATCATCATAATACACGCGAGTTATTTCTCATTAAGCTAAGGCTCTACAAACTTTGAAAGTATAATTATTATAGATAGAAATAAACTTCTTTACCTCGGGTGTTCGAGCCCGCCTCACCCTCTTCAAAATTGTAATAGGGCTATAACCGGGGTCAAAATAACTATTGCAGGTGAGCAGTATAAAGTTAATTCATTTTTCACAACAATGAAATTAATTTTGTATATTCAATAGTATCAGAGTAAGTCACGTGAAGGTTAGAAGTAAATAAATAAAAGTACTTTTCCAGTGTTGCATTTTACATGCGGGCCATTTCCGTGTTTCACCCTTTCAAAACTTGACTATTTGAGGCTTGTTGGCTTGTCGTGTGGTTGTTATTGATTGCAACACAACTTTCACGTTTTACCTACGTACCTGCCACCCTTACAATGAACAATGAGCGGAACACATCGCGCGTGAAATAAACTAATGTTTGCCGGACAAGGCGGAAAAACATCGAAGTCATTAGCGTCTACCTACAACTTGAACTCGACTAATGATACTACTTTGAATATAGAGAATTAATCCATGAAATAATGAATTGAAAGTTCCGTAAGCTGAGGTTGAAGTCCAGTAAAATGACAACCGTTTCGTAAGTTTATGTTCCTGTGGAAGAATTGACCTAAACGTTGTTTGTGTGGGCAAGGGCCCCAAAAAGGTAACAGCGGGTTCGTTGTTAAAGTTGACGTGCTCGACGGTCATTCATCAAAAAAGGCGGCCACAAGGAAGGGAAAACCTGCACCAACCGCGCGAAATGAAAATTTCCTTCGACCCGATGCCTACCCTTTCCTGTCCGCAGGAAACACACGGGCAAACAATTTGTGCTTGATTTCCGTATTTTTATCGCGCGCGGCGTGCAATCGCCCCGCTTCCTTGAACTCCCCGCATAGCAAATGCACCCAGCTCTCGCCAAGTAAAGGCAAAACCCCCAGCCAACAATGAATTGCGCAAGAAAAGAAAATGCTACTTCTATAAAGTAAAGGTTGTGCCGGCAGTGCTTGTGACTTGTAGTGTTGCCTGCGTTTACCTCACAGCACGAATGCCTCAAGTGGGTGGACGTTAACGGCCTTAAGGCTACTCTAAATGCAAGCGTCCATGATATTTTTATTAGGAGCGCAAACGAATTTTCTCTTCACTTTTCTCATACTTTTCACTACTTTCTACAGTACGTGCTTGTAGCAAGCATTTCGTCCTTGCTGTCCCACTTTATTATTCTCTTATTTTGTCCACACTCTTTCTATGTCGCGTTTTCCCTTTGCTTAAACAACTTCTCCGTGTTCCGGAAGCTCTCTGTGAAAAGTATTGTTAGTCGCATGCTCTTAAGTAAGAATTTTGCTTTTCCTATCGTTTTTTGACATCGTCTCTTATCTCATGTGACGGAAACGAAACCAACGGGAATGAAGGCGGAAAGTGCGGAAAGTGCGGAAAGTGTAGAGCACAGGAAGGAAATATACCAGTGTTCATTTGAGGTGGGTTTTTAAAATCTGATATACCTTCAATGATTATAGTTGACTATTGGATATTTCTTTCATATTTATTTTATTACCTACTTATTTCTGGAAACAGCAGATGTATATAAACATAGAGGTACTGCGTATATATTGAAAGGAAGAATTAAGGCTGTCGACAAATCATTCAGTCATGGTAATATGTTCGCTTTCTTCCGTCCTAGATTGCGATCTGCAATAGGATTGCGCTAGTGTGAGAATCGTTTATTATTCAGCGCGCTCGTCCTTCGATGTTCTCTTAATGATTGCATTCTACGAATCCTAATTTCACTCCAATCCTTTTTCATAGAAAGTTCAAGTTACAAATTTGTTTATTGAATTGATCAACGTCACGTCTCAATTCATTTCATTTTTAGATTTCAATAAAGATGAAAATTAAACTATTTGAGAATAAATAATCAAAAACTCTATTCAATAAAAATATAATTATTTGGATTATTGGATTCACTAATATTTGGTCGAATTTTCCAATATTATATTATAATATGCCTATTCTTATTTTATTACTATAATTACTCGCGGAAAATGTGAAATATGTAGCGCAACGAACTACTTCAAGTTTGCCTAACCGCACTTTGCATAAAGTAATTTATCAAAAATGTGTGTTTATCAAAAATGCTGAACCGTTCTAAGCCTTTCCTTAACCTAAGAAACACGTGTAACACTAGATGAATTATAGCCCGCTTTCAGCTTCATACAAGTTTCAAAAAACAGTTTAGTGTTATAGTCATACTCTACTATTTTACTCCCATTCCTTCGAAACAAGATTTATAACGGCAGTTTAAATGCAAATGAGGAATATTTCTAAATTCAAAATTAGGTTATGATTACATGTATTTTCCACCCACTTAGATATCGCAATGAATTGGTGTAAATTAAAGCAATCTGTGTAATTGCCTATCGTTCTAGTCGTGGTATTTTATCCACATAAAAAATACGCGCTCCCATTCGAGGCATCGGATTCGATTGTGCAATCGTGCAATTGTTCACTGTAGCATAGCCATGCGCCATCCGGGATGCATCTGCAAACTGCCACCGCAGTGTTGTGTCCTTGTCTAGGCAACAGCATAATAAGTCATGAGAGCATCGCCGTCCTCACTAAACTCGATCAGGATGCGAAGCTATCGATGGGAAAAATAGATTGCACTCCGCAACCCATATCTCTTCCTACTTGTGACACACAACAGAGGATGAGAAAATCAGATATATAAGGATATACGTACTTAAGTAGAAAGTTGCTGGGAATTCTATTGGTTTGATTGTGATTAGTATAAATCCGCTTCATTGTTGTGTCGTTGAAGGTTAAGCCAAACTGTTATGGCAATTGTCATAAATTATGATCAATTTATAAAACGTGAAGATTTTATGAGGGATTTCAATTGACTTGATGATGAAATCGATATTCGAGTAGTCGGAAATGCCGTTCCCACAAAGGATAACTAGTAAGGAAATTTAATAACCTTTCATTTTCCGCTCGCGGAAGGGATTTCCATTGCCTACCTACCTTGAACCATTTCAAGGCCTTCTTTTACAACCAATAGAATATGTAGAATGTGAATAGTGTCAAATTGTGCTGACGGTGAAAAGATTTCACGAACTATAAAGCATAAATTGTTGCAATTGTGTTATTTCAGTTTATTAGATTCCTTGCTTCGTAGGTAATTTATGATTGCTGTTGTGAGTCAAAATACCTCATCATAGATAAAGCTGTCGATTTCCTCCAAAGGTCTGCCGTAAAGTTTCTTCGGAAATGGCTCGTACTTAGCTGGTAGCCGCGAGCCATCTTCCACACTGAGTTTTCGGCGCGGCTGAAACCCGTACTCCTTTATCAGCTGCACGGTCTTGCGCTCAAGACGTTCGAGCGACTCCTTCGTGAAGGGTTTCACTTGGGCCTTCTGGTTACGGGCATTCAACGGCGGACGTGCTGGTGGCGGGTCAGAGGCGCGCTTAACGGCTGGATCGAAGCCGAGCGGCGGGTCTTCGACAATGTGCGCCTCCGGGCCCCAAGGATAGGAAACGGGCCGACGGCCAGTCGCGCCACCTCCTCCTCCACCACCGCCTGCGGAAGCCGCGATCGTCCAGCCGAAGCGGTCGTCCAGCGTGAACGGTTGCACGCCGTCATCGTCGTCGGCGGCGCGCGTCCGCTTTAGTTTCACCCGCTCGAAGACGCATTCAACCGGTGGCGGCGAAGCGCCGCCGTCCTCGTCGTCGCCATCCGCGTCGTCGTCGTCGCGGTGATAGTATCGCCGAGAGGCGGGGGTGGCAAGCTCCCACTCGCCAACGTGGAGCGATTCGCGCGACATGCTGCCGGCACGCACGCAGCCGCGCGCGGGGGCGGGTGAGCGAGACAGAGAGAGCGGAGAGAGACGTGGCGCGCGCGGGCGGCTAGAGTCGGCGCTCACGGCAGGCCCACGGTCGGGCCGCTGCCTGGTGGCGATACGGCATGGCGGGTGTCTCGCGGTCGACTGCTGTGCGGGCTTGAGCCGCCGCCAAGCACAGCCTGTGTAGTCCGCTAGCCGCCCCCGGAACATTCACGCGCGCTAGCAGCGAGCAACTAATAAAAATAATATACGCCAACAAGTAAAACGATCTAACATCATTTTTTGTACAAAACCTTTGTTAAACTGTAACAAATCGTTCAAGAATATATGACATTTTAAGTTGTACAATCACTAAATCCCCAATATATCCGTAGGCCTCATGGGGCTAGTTGCATTCTCAGGAGGATACAGTGACTCCACGACACTTAGCTCTACGTACACGTTAGCGATGGTTGTATTACCTACTCGGCATTTTCAGACGAACCACCGATCAGGCTAAAAGCCTACTTACATCCATGACGCGGCCCACGCAACTCAACGAAAGAAGCACAGTGCCGGATGAAGATATCGCACTCGCTGGTAGCGAAATGAAAAAAATTGCATTACTTTGAACTTTCTCCTACATGCACTATATTCTCAGCGTTTTCTTGAGATAACAATAGCAATTGTTAGTAAAGGTTTATGTCTAGCGCCCCAAAAACATGCTTTGTGATTGACACCACGCACTAAATAGCATCAGTGCAATTAACTGATAAATGAAAACATGATAATGCCCCAATAAGCCGAAACAAAGCATTAAAAATAAATATAACAATTCAATACATGATAGATGCACTGGTATTAATTTAGAATTATGATTAACTACAATTATCAGAATTCGGAACTCTCTAAAAAGACCATTATTATGTATTGAAAATAATGATATAATTTTAAAAACAATAAATTATAACCTTTTTCATGTATAAACAATACATCTATATATAAATAACATATTAAAAAATATATACTAAAAAATTAATAGCGGAGTTTCAGTTTAACAGCAAATTATATCTGTTTTCAACTTTCACCAAAACTTTTATTATTTATTGTCCTCATTTAAACGGTGGCAACACGTAAAAATAATTGCAACAGATTAGTAACCTGAGCCAACTAGGACCCCACAGGAGGAGAATAACGAGCTGGGCTCCCGTTTATCATAACTTTTTTATTAAATTAAGCACGACCGCAGTGCTTCAAACAACTGAAACATATAAAATATATTAAACTGAAACACAACCAACTTAGGATGTTTATTAGATATCAAATCTCTGCGATATTTATAACAAATAAGTTAATACAGAACAGTTCAGAACGCCGAAGCGCAGAAACTTTCGCGTTTATATTTCCTAGTTTTCGAGAGAAATACTGATTAACAAATGAATCCAGTGTACTAAATTACCTCTTATTTTCCAATTTCTCGTTTTCCAAGGAACGCATTTCTATTAATGGGCACTCAAAGTTGAAAACCCGTTCAGTCATCATCCATTACACTGACAAACTCCCTGGACAAATAGTTATATACCTACCGTTATATAAAACCTACTTGTACCTGTTGAAACCATCAACATAAGATACACCAAACTTTATTTTCTTTTGTCGCGTATCAACTCACATCTCTTCGTGAAGGGAATAGGAACACTATTTTCTAATTTTTGCATCGATATGTAATTGAGATCAGATCGTATAGTACTCAACCAAATTTATATCAACCATTATTCTATTTTATTTAATATATTATTTTGTATTTCGCGTTAATTTTGGTACAATATTATAGAGGTAGTAATACATTATGAGACAAATTGTGCGTATGAGCTGTACAATACCCAAATTTTCTATTCGAGCGCCCTCCAGGTCACCACGCGGTACGAAGAAACTGGGTCGTAGGCTAATTTATTATTCCACATTTGGTATTTACACTATGGCTGGGCTTGGCCAAAAGCTGCCATACAACACTGGTATGTTCGTAGAATCAGTACCCAGTACATGTCCCTTCAAGTTCAGCTTGCTGAGGGTTTTGAACGACACGATATGCAGAAACAGCAGCAAAGAGAACGGAAATGCACAGGACTGGTTGTCCTATTCTTCCTTTCAGCTCTTGTTTGCCGCTGCTTTCAAAGGAGGTCAAGCCTTAAGTCTATTCTAATTACCGCTGTTGGGAGAATTAAAATAAAATTACAGGACTAGTATATAACATTAGTTTAAATCTGCCATTTCCAGATTAGAAATTAATCTGCATAGAAAGTAATACAATAACATGAAGTTATCATGATATAACAACCAAAAATTAGTACTTCGCTGTTTTAGAAAAGCCTGTATAGCAAAAACCATGACAAGTATAAGTTACACTGATTAAATGTGGATTGACCACGGTAGTAGAAGACGAACCTGTAAATCACATAGTGAAGAAAAGTTGCCGTTAAGGGACATTTCTATTGAAGTTGCCAACTGTGGCCATTATTGGTGGATCATATGGAATTCTAGAAGTTTCGGCAATGTAGGAAATAGTTGTGAACTTAGGCCGAAATTTATCTTTATAATAATACTGCTATTATGGGTCGTGAACCAACGTTAACTAACTGAAATGATTTTAAAGGAACTATTACTACATTTTAAAATCACGTCACATTATAAATGGTGCATCATGGTGCAGCCATGTTGAAACTGTTGCAAAATTTGGGAAGTCTTGCGGATACAAACTATCCAGTTGAAAGCTAAACACGAAAATTCAATAAATGGAGGGGGAAATATTTTGTATTTGCATGAAGATCCCTCTAAGAGTTGTCATTCAGTCAAATGTAATTCATTTAATTGTGCCATTTAACGTCCCATAAAGTGGCAATAAACGTCACTCTAGATCCGAAATAGTTTTCGGCACTGCCCATGCCGCCTCTAGCTTCAAACAGTACTCAAGTGTTTCACAGCGCTACCACAAATGACGGCGAGTAGAAACGTAGCAAGGGGAAGTTTAAGGACTGGGTTAAGATGCAGTTGTAGAGATTTGGTTAGCTTCGGTTCCCTACATATTCATCACGTGGAAAACAGAAGCAATAAGGGAATTACAAAGTGGGTTATTAATTCCAGGACTGAATTATTGCTATCGAAACCGGGTGAAATCAAGCGCACATTGCCTACCGGGACGTTGAATTGCAGTATCCAACGCAAGCTATTGATACCAATCAATGATACAATTTAGGGAATAATTTCAGTTGTACGGGCAGGATTGCACCGTTAATTTATGGGCATTCCTCAGAATACAATCAATACCTACTTACTAAAAAGAAGTTAATTGGAATTGTTTAGAAAAAAACACAAGCTTGATCTGCATAGAATAGTCACCGACCTTAGTGCAAACTGGGTTTGGTTGTACATATTTCACCCATGTATTCTCGAAGGCAAAGAAATGACATGCATTTTTTGGCGGTTAATATTTAAACAGCACTGCGCATTAAACTGCTGCATCTGACTGAACTGGATAATGTTTCATAGTCATAAAGCGATATAACCTAACCAAGTTCTGCAAGTATTCTCAGGGCGTCGTATGTGCTGCCCTGCAGTTTTACATTTTAGAGCAATCATTCATCTTCCACTTGTGTATTGCATTGGTTAGTTCAATCATATTACATACAAAATTTTCTGTGTGCCTTCTTCACGCACGCTGGAATATGCATTAGTGGAATTGTCTCTAAACAGCTTTTTCTCGTCCTTGATTCGAGGAAGTATGCACACATGCGAGCATCACTAGGTCGCTCAAGCTGGAGGATGCGCGCGGATGAGGACGTTCGATGCAAATTAAAATCATGAAATATTCACGCCGTTCGAGACGCATCGCTGTAAACCGGTTGAAAGTGCTTTTCATGCAGTGGTCTAAATCCGGACGCCTCCTGTTAACCCTCGCATGCCTTATATGAAGCGTATACGAGATTAAAAACAAAACATTCGTTCATAAACTTCACGCTCTCAAGCTCCACTCGTCCGAGGCATTAAACTTTGTTGTTGGATTTACTAGAAACCCTCGTCAAATTGAGCCAAGAATTTTAATAAATCAATGATTAAATTGTTTGTCCGACGTGTACCCCATACATAACACTTGACATGCACTCCCACTTCTCTGTTCAATGCATATATGCACGAGCAATTCCGAAATGTCGAGAAGTGCTGCAATCTTGTTTGCTTTAAGGACGCGCTGACAGATTTCAATAACCCAGCAGAAATTTAATGCAATCGAGAGAGCTGATTACATTTTACTAGGGTTCTAGGTCGATAACAATTTTATGGATGAAGGATTGCGCTAATTTTGTGTGTTTATTCAATGCGGTGAGAAATGAAATAGATTTTAAATTGAAATTATATTTTAATAGAGTAAAACTGGGAAAGATAGCAGATATACCAAAATATAATTCCAACTTTTTGTGTTAAGCCTGATTATTCCAATTCTCTTTCAAACAACTGGTCCAACTATCTTCAATCACTATAAATATGTTTCAGTATTACCAGTATAAAGCTTACTGTATGCGCTATACTGGTAATACTGAAATATATATATAATGCCAGGTTTTGAAAAATATTTACCAAGTCTTTATTTTTAATTATATATTATTTGGATAACTAGTTTAACTATCTCTTTTCGTCACACAAAAAATTCATAATTTTTACTATTCAGTCAAACCAAAAATAGCGCAATTATCCAAAAACAAGCTTTTTTGCCTCCTTGCCCCACACTAATGAAAAAACCGGCCGAGTATTTTCAAGTCAATTTTAAAAAACTTAATATTTTGTGATTAAACAAACCTTATAACTATAATATCGCTATTTGTACTATAAGGAAGTACGCATTTAAAAAAATATATAATTGAAAGTTCAACGACCCGAGAACCTACCACTCCTGTCAGACAAGCTTGGCGTACTGTTAGACGGTGTAGGCAATTTGAACATATGATCCCGCACAGCCAGCGAACCATATGCTGAGTTATAGATGAATCTCCTAAAGGGAAATGATACCATGATTAAATTCTCTTGACAAGCCATGAAAGCCTTAAAGTACATGGGACATACAAAATCCACCGCAATTAGTCCATTATTATTGTTGTAGAAGAAATCTACATTGCGCAAAAATTATTTATTGGCTTCCGAACTCATGCACGATTTTTATACCGCTTCATATCCACCCCTACGATTGTTTTGCAAATGGTTCGTGTTCCACATATGCCTACGTTTCCGTTGAAATAGTGATATTTTATTGCAACAAAAGATCTGTTTGTCGTTATACATTTTGATTTAATTTTTCTCTTGCGCTGTTTATCACATCTCTTAAGCAGTAATACCATCTGGGTAAACTTGGGTAACTGGGGGGTGCAAACACCATGTCCAGAAAAGAACACACCCAAAATAATTTGATAAGATATAAGATCGTTTCTAAACTTATAGGCAACCTTTTTACTCTAATTATACATATAGTAAAGTGGGGGAATCTGCGACGTCTTTTGAAAAATATTCATCACCACTTTGTCTATGGTCAACAAATTCTATTTTTTTTAATAACTGGTTTAACCATCTGACTTCATCATATATAAATTTCAGATGTTTCACTATACAATAATACCAATTTTCTAAAACGTGTTTTTCGTCCCAATTGCCCGATGCTATGAGAACTTGGTACGGGTAACGGGGTTACTGGACCACCCAACTAAATCAGTATAATTTCAAAACAAGGAATGAAATTAATTTTTTTAATAGATAAAATAATCGTTGTTGAATAATGAGGAACTGTAATATTTCAGTGAGGCAAATAAAAATATAACGTCGAACGTCGAAAACACAGCAGACAACCTTGAAGTAAAGTTTGTCTCGCTAGTCCAATAAAACGTATTGCTCGTACAGCCGCTCAGCGTTCAGTGGTCCAAACACCCCGAATACAAATTGTAGAACCTACAACTCACATCTCATGAAGGGAACTGATAACATGATTCCATTCCATTCCATTTGAGGTGTACCGAGTGGGAAGCCACCTAGTAGCCACTCTAGATTGGGCCCGTTGTGCATCCTCCCGAGTTTCAGGCTCATCCAACCCCACCATAGCTAGTCTCGTGAAGTTGATAAGCTTGTCGAGCGGGTCATCCATCAGTCGCTTGAGGTCGGTGGTCTCATATTTCAGGAAAACTTTCCTGATAGCATTGAACGCAGGGCACTCACAGGTGATTATTCCATTGTTTCTTATATTTGACTGGTCCATGTCCGGTGAGTACTTGAGTGATCAGTCGTAGTTCAGGCCTGTTTAGGCTAAGAAATCTGCAAATGATGCTTGTTGGTGGGTAGCCTAAGGCTGCCTTAGGGTGTCTGGCGCTCGTATTCCGCCATCTGGCTCTATGCAAGTTGGTGATACTTGTCCAGGTTTTCTTGCGGAAAACGCGTGGATCCAACCCAACCTCCAGATGGTCAAAGTCATCATGTTCCCACTGTGGCCTTGTATCCATCGAACTGATACAATGTTGCACTCCGACAGCCTGTGGATGGCTTCGGAGGTGTTATAGACAAGTTTAGATTTGGTGACAGTGTTAGTTAGCCTGCGAAGTGCCGGCTTGCTGTCACTAAGAATGCAGATCCTGCAATGGCGAACCGCGTCTGCTCAACTCCTCCACAGCGTAGCAGAGGGCAGCAAGTTCCGCTTGCAGGACAGTGTTGTGAGGCTTTAAAGTTATTGCCTGGTTGATGTTCAGCTCCGGGCAGTACACTCCAGCGCCCACGCCTCGGTCCGATTTGGAGCCGTCAGTATAAACATACACGTCATATCAGCTGAAGTCATCCGCGTGATCGCCCATACAGCACAACCATCTCCTAGGGGACGGTGTTGTGCAAGGGAAGATTTTTGGAAAGGTCTTAAACTTAGCGATATTAGGAATAAAAACATGGCGGTGTTCACTAAAAAAGAATATGTTTACATTTATATCTCCTACATTACATTAAAGTAAGCCATAGTATTTTTGTCATACCACTTTTAGATATTTCACCGTACCCAGGACTTTTAAATAACCCTGTATATGAATGGAATAGTGAATATTTTAATTCCAAATTCCTACGTTTCCTTCCTAAATTTTGATAAATTAGTATTTTGGGTCATTTCCGCTGGGGACCGGAAGTTGAAATTCTTGCTCATACTACACTAAGCCCTTCTGGAAGCGAATGCTGAAAACAGATTTCGAAACGAGTATAGTTTTGGAGAGGACGCTGTCAGTTTCCATCCGTTCTCAGTTTCACCATCTTCTCTGAAACTATAATATATAGGCTATATCGGAAAACGGTTTTGATTATTCGATTCAGAATTGTCTAGTACCGTATGCACGCGCTTCAACTTTTATTTCTACCGGACTGTCTAACACATCAGGTTCTGCTACATCGAAACCTGAAATCAGTTTTCCGATATCTTTTGTTATTCTAGAAAATACGCACGGGCGAACGCTGAACCAATGAAAAATATTTAATGAAATCAGATGGAGAAAGCAAACCATACAGCGATTGGACCACCGCTGCCTGTATTCCAATTCTCCCAGTCTTTCTCTGCCAAACTATTACAACATAAAATTTTAATGTCTATTAAAATATGCACCATTTGATAAAAATGAAAACTTCTGCACTTTCCACGAAACCTATACATTACATTTTACGCAACATATGATGAAAATGCAAAATTAACAAGTATTCAACTTAATTATAAATGGACATAAATTAAAGTAGTACGTAAGATAAAATAAACCACAACAAAAAAGAAAACTGCAAAGTAATCTATGTATGAATAGATAAAACGTCAACTCAAACCACACTTTTTCCATTTCCCTCTATGTACATAAACACGATGAAATTGTGAAGAAAATGGAGCAGAAAAATAAAAATATCCATTTTCATCTTGAAACGTTCAAAGATAAAGTGTATTTTCCTTTCGATTGGTTTCAACACGTCTTTTCACCTTAGTTGTTCCTCTTATTGGCTCTCTGGTGCCAGTTTTGTTTTCCTTTCTTGTCGGCATGCACTGCAGAAGTTTGGAATACCCGCGCTGAGTAAATACCAAGCAGCTGTCGCCACTGAGGTTCCGACATGGAACGAAAGGAATACTGCAATGCATCGCAGGCATGGAAGGTGGGGTGTAGAACGTCAAAGGACTAAAGGACGCTGGAGGACACAAACTTTACGTTCGGATTTTATTTCCTGTTCGTAATTTAGCCCAATTCGTTTGGGACTTGTTTGTAAACACGTGTAATTTATTTATGTTTCACTTATTCACTCAGTCGGTAAGAACGGATGGATTGGGCAAATAACAATCAGTCCTGGTGATAAACACAAACAATCTTAGCACACAATATTATCTTATTATTATTATTTTTGACACAATAACTAATTAAATTATATCTACCATTTAGCTTATTAACATTCTATCTTTCTTATTCATGTCAAAATCATGACCTTTACACCCGCGCATGAAATGGCTCCTATATAATAGTTAATAGGGCAACATATTTATTTGTAGGTGGACATTTTAACAAGCGAGAACTACTGCAGTCCTAGCAGTAGACCCTAGTGGCAATAATAATAAATATTCACATAAAACTCCATCGCATAATCCTCGTCATTTTCGCACGGAAATAATCGTTCGATCTCCAACAAACCCAGTATAAACTTACTCACACCCTGAGTGGCACAACGCCCGCAGCTCTAAAATACTAGTTCAACATCTGTTTCCCACGCACATTTGCGCTTCAATTCTCCACAAACATATTGTAGCAAAATTGAAGCACTTCTGAATGAGGGAGCGAGATAACCGCATCGGAAAATGTCGCGGATGCTAAACGCGTTGAAAATGTGCGCGACACTGCAAATTCGACAAAAAGAAGATGTGGAACGAGTGGAAAACATCTCGCGGGGTGTTTGGCTTCGAGCAAGGCGACCAAGCTAGTAACGATCGCAATGACAACGCTGGCGACAACAAAACGTTTTAATTACAAGCCTGACTTCCGTTGCCGGTTTATTTCGTTTTTGATTATCGTTCGCCCACGAAACGCGGCAATGTGTCACGTTTACGCTGCGAGTTACAACCGGATTTTTAGTGCAGAACTAGTACGTCGTAAAAAAGCTAACAGGGAATAATCCGAATTTCGACTGTTAAAATATCAATGAGGTAATTGAACCATTTATGATCAAAGTAAAAATCATGGACGTAGTGGCATTGGTAATATGTTAGCTGGAACTGCATTATGCATTGGAGAAAAATATTGATCTGATAGACTTATTTATGAGTGTTTGATTCTTTCCTTTGTGCGTTGCGTAGCTGTCAAACAATTGAAACATTGAATCGATTTGTGTTAGATAAATGCTTGAAGCGCTAGGTATAAATAAGCACCAAACAGGGAATTGAATACGTGATTATTTAATTGTCATAATAAAGAATGAAATAATATGTATGTATTATTAGTCTGTGGAACGTCGTTAGAAGTTTTCCGCTGTAGATAATTACGTATACGTTTAATAACTTTATTAAATTCCAAATAAACTCGAGAATATATTTTGTATTGGATTTCAGTTGGTATTTGCTTGGTATTCGCTTTTCATTCTAGGAATATATTCACAAGTAAATATGTTCTTATGGATGGTATAATCATCAATTCCGTTTTTGTTCTATTTGCTTCGTTTTGTTTCAGTGTAGCACAAATTCCAGCTACAGTTGAGTTGCAAAGTACACCCACCGCATACGTGACACACATACAAATAAAGTTACGCTGCCCCTTGGATATCCCTGCAATCCTGGACACGCAGCCCGCAAAAAAATAAAGGAAGGAAGTCCGCAAAACGAAAGCAAACAAAGTTTCTCCCCAGGATGTCAATGATTTCATGATAAAAATTGTGCTTAATAAAAACAACTAAAAGTAATAATATGTAAGTGAAATAATATTTAAGTACATAACAGTAACAACGAAATAAATCCTTGTAATAAATTATAAAGTTATAAAGGCGCTACGTATAGTGCAGCCCATGATGCGTATAAAAATCGCGCGGATCGTGCAGGAAAGTCAGGTAACTAACCCCTCATATTATTTATCGACCCACATCTGCAGAGCTTGTTGCGTCGCACACCTGACGTCACGCTAGTCAAGCGGCGGCGGAGGTGGCAGGACGCATTGGTGGTGAGCCCAGGTGCGAGTGGATAGCGGTTAAATTCATGCCCGTGAACGCACCGGAAGGACGATAGGCGGGAAAACCTGGCGGTGATTCTGCTGAGGCAGCATGACGCCCTCGTGCAACTCATACAATGTAGGATTACAAAATAATAAAGTATTTCTATAGTCCTTGGAGTTTCGAGTTGGAACTGAATGCCATAAATCGTAAATCCAAAATTTCCCCATAAATTGCTCACTTGAGTATTCCGAATGAAATTGACTTTGATAATATAAATTCAAACAAGGTATGTACAAGCCCCATTACCAAAATTAATAATTAATTTTCGTAATATGGGGATTTACATGTCTACACAAAGGACGTCTACAAAGGTGGAATTGTGTAGTTAGAAACAGGTAGAAATAATGATAGGATTTGATCATGCAGCGACATCTTCAATTAAGCATTTAAACTGAGTAAGAGTTTGAATGTTTAAAAGTTGAATTCTTGTAACGATCTGCAGAACACAAATAAACTTTGTTCTATTAAAGGACTAAGTTATCAAAACTTGTTGAAATAATCATATATATTTACAAATAGGTTTATGAATGATTTGAATAAATTCTAATGTCAAAGACTCTAATAGAATACTCTAGTGGTAATCTCCTGACTGTTCTGGATATTCTAGAGAAAAGTTGCAAATGGAACTACAACCAATTAGAACAGACAGAATTAGCATTGTGATCGGAACCTTCCTCCCCTGGATTTTCCCGCTTCCGGATGCATTGCCGAAAGCAGGGCGGTAGAAAAGGGCCCTCGCGGGTCATAATCGCGAATCAATAGCCCGTTGCCGAGGTGCGCACTTGGCGCCGCCAACAAGGGCTATGTCAGATCGATGCCATAGACGCTATCAGACGATTGGCTGAAGAAAATCAATAGAGGTAGACCGATTTTATCGATTTTCGGGAGGCCCGCGGAGAGAGCGTCGCCCGTCGCCCTCTCGCGCGACCTGAACGTGCTCGGACCTCGTCGCACACGCGTTGTATCAATGTTATATTAGAGAGAGTACGAGTAACAGCGCGATGCAAGGGGAACTCCGACGTCGCCGACTGAATGCGGCGGACAACGCGCACTGGCGGGAGCCAGAGGTGAATGCGACGCAATCACAATCGCGCGAAGAAGACAACACGCCGTACGCGGGACACGAGTTGCGTTTTGATTCCAGTCATGATTGCAGATAAACTTTAATTACAAAATTGGCAGTGATACAAAGTAATATTCAAGTGTTGAAACACCGGACATATGTAGTCTCCGAGTGTTACAGTTTGAATTTGAGTAAAACAACACGTGCTGCTTAATTTGTCTTGACACAGAAGAGTTTTGATACAAAAATATAAATGAACGCAAACCAACTACGCAGAAGAATTTTTAGTTGAAAGTGCCCCGTTTAATATTAAAATTATATCCTGCTGACGTCAAGCACAACTTTGTGAGTTATGAGTAACTATAAAATACGAATGGCAACAACTTAACTATGTTCTCGTGAAAGAGAATTTCTATAGAGGTAAGATTGAACAAGTATGGAAAGTAAAAACAAAGAATAGCAAAGACAAAGACAAAGAATTATGTTACAGATTCAAAGCAAGTCTACCCCCACTACATCCAAAAACAAACAATGGATATCAACACCGAAAATTACCAACTTAAGTGGCATTCGTTTGGGTCCTACTTACATGGATGCGTAGCATCAGCTCTAAATGGAGATCAATTCACAGACGTCTCCCTAATTACACTCGATGGGCGGCAGATCCAAGCGCACCGTTTTATTCTCTCTGCCTGCAGCCAATACCTCCAACAAGTACTGAAACTGCAGACAAAGAACCTTCTCCACTCTACCAATTTGTCCATTATCATGCCTCCAGACATCAGCCACAAAACTCTGAAAATCCTCATTCAGTACATGTACAGCGGTGAGACTACCGTATCTCACGACATCCTAGAAAGTGTCTTGCGAGGTGGGGACCTTCTGAAAGTCAAAGGGCTGTGGAGACCCAAGGAGGATGACGGTAGTGAGAAACTGGAGAGGCTTGAGCGAAGCGATAAAACTGAAAGGGACAAAGAAAAGGATAAGGACCGGGAGAGAAGGACCAACTCAAAGTTAAATTCTAGACATGGTCCACATAGCTGCAACAGTACGCATTCGAATGCTCACAATCAAACAAACTCGAGCAGAAGTAATGCTTCCACACCTTCACACACAAACAGCCATAACAGCACGTGCAGTACACCTGTGCCTCTTAACAATACAGTCATTAAAGATCCTAGAAGTTTATATGAACGCAGCAGTGAAAAATACGATCGATATGAACCGGTAGAAAGAGTGGAAAGAGTTGAAAGTATTGACAGACCTGATAAACTGATCAGATCCGAAAAGTCAGAGAAACAGGAAAGAGCAGAGAAAATAATTCAGGGAAAGCGATTGAAGAATGAAGAGTCCGTTATCAAGACAACGCAACAAACGCCTCCACCATTAGCACCTATCCAAACCCGGCAGAAACAGGACAGGGTTGATCGGACTGAACGTTCAGATAGACCGCAGAAAAATGATAAAGAAAAACAATCGAGTTCTGATGATATCGCCACTACAGAACCCGAAACCCAAATTTCTTCAGCTAAAGAACTAATGCAGATCCTGGTCATCAAAGAGGAACCATTAGAGTGGTCTGAAGTAAACCAGGAAGATATAGAATTAGTTGAACATGAAGAAATTTTCGATTCCGAGTTAATTATTAAACCAGAGATACAAATGGATGATGGGGACGACAACGCAGAAAATCTGTATACACCATTAACTTGTGAATTATGTTCGGAAACGTTTACCCTTCCTGCTGATTGGGTGAAGCATGTTCAAACTCATACAGATATGATGCCCGCAAAGCGACAGAAGCGCGGTCGACCTTCGAATGTACGTATATTCTACAATATTTAAGCAAATTCATATATGACTTAAACTAACCTAACCTGCTTATAGGATGAAGACAATTCAAATTTTCCTCCATTGCAATGCGACATGTGCCAGGAATACTTCCCTACACCTGCAAATTGGGTGCAACATATTCAATACGCGCATACAGAGCAGGAGATGCAGCACGCGAATAAATCTACAGGCCGTAATAGCAATGCGGGCAGCGGAAGTGGTAATGGACGCCACGCACACCGCACTTCCGGTAGCGGCCATGCAAAACCAGGCTCGCAGCACAAAGTCTGCGCAGTTTGCAACAAGAAGTTCCCCTCACATGCTTCCATGATCATCCATAGAAGGACCCATACCGGCGAACGCCCGTACATGTGCGACTATTGTTGCAAAGGATTTAATGTTAAAAGCAATCTCTTAAGACATCTGCGTACTCTACATGATAAATATGTTAGTCCTCATACGATCGAAAGCAAGGAAGGTGAAGAGAGTGATGTTTAAAGTCATTTAATTGGAATTGTCTGTATATATTGGCGGAAAAATAGATAACATACATTTTAACTTCTCTAGTCTAGAACTAATATATTAAAACTTAAATATTACTTATTCCAACAAATTTCATTGAAACTATTCAAAGGTTTGTATTGTAATAAAATTGTGATCTGCTTATATTACGTATTATCATGAATAGTGTAATCAAATTCTACTTTTTTAATACAAATACTTTTTTGGAATAAACAACCATTTTAATCAGATAAATTTTGTTAATGAATTCACAGGTTACATAGTTTTTGTTGAATGTATAATTGTATATAAAATATAACTAAAATCAAAATTATCTGCAACCTTATTCCCGCGTTGCAATATCTTCATTCCATTGTTTTTGCGGGACGATAAAGGGACTGTTATGTACAATGTGGATTTTCATTGATGCGTCGTATTTCAGATTGGATACCAACTTTAGAAAAATCAATTTATATATGAAAATAAAAGAATCGACCGCAAGAATCATGCAAATTTTAGTATTGCATAGCGTGGACTTACCTTAGGTGAGATAAAAAAATATTGACTTGTATCTGGTTGACAAGTAACATCAACCAATAAGTTAAATATTCTCCTTTCGTTATTCGCGTCCATCCCTTGATTAATTTCATCAACACAACGAAAGGGCACAGGAGTTAATTCCTGCATCGACAACATGTACGCAGCCGTTGCAACAGCTCGCTCACCGCCACTTTGAGTAACATTATTCAACTCTTGCAACGGAGCATCATTCCGATAAGTCACACTCACGCAAATACCATACTTTTCATAGTCCTTTTCATCCTGGCCTTTATATATTTTAACCTCCCCTGCACATCCCATACTCTGAAAGGCTCTACCAAAGCTCCCATTAATAGTTTCCACAAGGTCACTGAGAGGTTGTAACCATTCTCCCTCTCTTTTATTCATATTCTTAGTAATTTCATCCAATTCAAACTTCTCCTCCCTGAGTTTTTCCTCTAACTTCGCAATGTGAAGTAAACGGTCCTCATATTCTTCCATTTCAGCATCATCAGCCAAGTTTGTAAGACATTGCAAACGACCATTAATTCTTTCGCGTTCGAGTTCAAGCTGGGTTATTTCATCAGGCAGACTGTCATATGCAATACGATATTGATCAAAACCATCATCATCTGGTGTAAAACCACCGGATGCTTCTTTTGCTTTAGAAAGGAGATACTTCGCGTCTTTAGTTATTTCGTTTAAATCATCCCGTGCTCTTTGAAGCGCGACTTCGGCAGTTTTTAGGCGGTTTCTAATGCTTTCAAACTCTGATTCTAATGGGAGTATTAACATTCGGCAAAGCTCCACTTTCCGTTTATCTATTTGAATTACAACATGTTCTTCACTACATGTGCCGAGATCCCTGGTTATTTCATTCAAGATACTAATTATTTTTGATGTCAAGCGCTGAAGTGAATGGAAACAATTATATTACACATTGTAACATGCAACTTAATGTTTACAAACCTTGGATTTATCTCTTGCATATTCCTCAATCTTCTCTTTCGTATTCTCACTATTTTGCGTTTGGATTTGGTTTAATTTTACCTCTAAATTTTTAATTTTTCCCTCAACATTCAGCAGTAACTGTCGATTATTCCGCATTCCTTGCATTTTAGTTTCAATTCCTGATTTACACCTTCGCATCTCGTTCACCTATTAAAAACAAATTCAAAATGCAAGTCAGTAATATAAGTTTTTATTTTGCTTGATTTACTTAAATTGGACGATATAAAAACAATAATTCTTTCATTTCTGAATACGTTGTGACTGAAAACTTGGGAACACTGTTTATTGTAAGTATGCGTTGTCATTCCTTTTAAATTAGTTAGTTAAATTTCAAGCGGAAAGGACGAAGAAGGAATAGTAATTCTAAATAACAATTCTATACTTCTTCGTTAATTCCTGTGTTCCTGTATGTTGAATGTCAGACCCTTGAAATTTTATCATAAACATCATATTTAACCTGCAGCAGTTTACGAGAAACAGGATAATCCAAGTTTTCTTCACCTGAGAATTCAAATTGCAAGATATATCCAGAAAATAAATTTAAACACAGCAACTTCTTGTTATTTCGCGCCTAAATTTTTAATATATTGTTGCTCTCGGTCTCACCAATGTTTGATTACGCTAGTTCCTGGATATGAAAAACTGTACTTAGTACATTTCTGTCCCCTTAATCTAGTTCTAAAGTCAGTCTTACTCTATCACGCACCTGAGCAATTAAGTTTTCATGATATGCAGGTATGCCATATATCACTGCAGAACTTTTTTTCTGGTACCTGGATCAAATTGGATGTATTTAATAGATTTCGGTCAACTAAATCCGAATCTGAAGTCAGATTTATTTTATCGCGAACCGCTTTCAGAATATAACAAAATAAACTACGACATCCAAATCGTAATGATGTTGATAAAGCTTCATTAATGTCGTTACGACATTGCGAGATGAAAATGTACCTCTAAGTGGTCCTTTACTCAAGATAAAAGCAGAAGATCTTCTGAATCATGATGATTTCATATGAACAACAGGCTGGTTAGACCGATTCAAAGCACGCCACAACATTTGCTTTAGAAAAA
>JAODVP010107435.1:0-25806 GCA_025400035.1 Tetradonia laticeps
TATGTATCACTCGCATTAAAAGCGTGGTGCGCATCAAAACACTACGAGTACCTTTAGACAGTACCTGCACTTTATGTTATGGCGGATGCACCACGTTTTTAATGCAATTGCTCGCACACTGGAGGACCAATTGCACTCAACGGATAATTGAATTGTACGGTAGTCCTGAGACTTCCTGAAAGTTTGAGCTTCCTAGGCCGTCGAGAAGTACTTCAAATTTGCATTCCAATTTTGAGGAACAAACTATATATATAGTCCAAGTGAACTTCATAAAATGGAATACAATGAACTTGGTTTGTTATGGCCCTGAAAGAACATGAACATTAATTGTCATGGTTACCTCAAAATCGGTAAAAATGGACTTGGTCTGATGTTGCTCTGAACCCTCCACATAAGACTGCAAATACGCTAAAAGACATATTATTAGTGCATGTTAATCCAGGTTGTTAATCCAGTGAAACCAAATATACGAAATAATCAATCAATAAACTAAAATGCGCAGATTGCAATGCCACTTATATAGCTGAAATAGGAATAGCACTATACACAAAAGTGGAAGAACATCTAGCAAAAAACACATGGCATGAAATTTCAGGAAACATCTTATATTAAACAATCACAAATACTACAATAACGTCACACTACTACACGAATAACAGGGAAGAAACTAGATCTACTCGAACACTTTGGAATTCAAAACATAAAACGCAATAATAACTTAACTTGCTTGAATGGTCAAACAGATATTAAATACAGCCCTATCTATAGTTACTTAAATTTACCAAGGAATAGAAACCACATTACACAGATTCCTTCATTGTTTTTATAGTCTGACTTTACATCGTTTGGCTTATATATTATCATGCTAATTATCATCCTAATGAAAAAATTTTATAGTTTGTTCTGTAGATAGAATTAATCCGGAACAAGTCAAAATAAATATCTATAATTACAATAACTGAAGTACGAAACCTAACTTCCAAAATATACTGTATATATTCAGTTATGTTAAAATACCTTATCTTTTTCATAAATAAATACGTTTTTGTTGTTTTTCGAGATTTTTCCAAATTTCTTGATTTGTTGATGAGAAATGTTGGTTTGGTATTGACATCAAATTTGTATAGTGATGTAACCTGATACTTCTGCAATCTTTTTCGCGACTTAGGGTAGAGGCAACTGAGCAAATTGGGCAAACTGCACGGTCCTGTCATGCTTTTAATCCGTTCTGACTCTGCACTGGATCGTTTGACCAATTTCCTCAGTTTCTCTATACCCTGGGTCGCGAGAAAGATCGGGCAGTATCAGGTCAAATCACTATACAATTGTATACAATGGATTTGCTTGTAGATCGCAGACGCAGCGTAAGTCCTCTTTAATTCTAATAAATTGAAATGCAAAGTCAATACATGATTGAACCATTTTACCCATTACTTTATTTTCGCGTAGAAGAAATGTCGATGGCGGTTACGGACATATTTAAAGCATATGATACATTTTTTTTTTTAAATAAATTAGTAGTAGTTTTTTAGTGTGAAATAACACAAAACGTATTTTGAAAGTTGGGTCCACATTTTTAAATTGGAACATTTTGAAATTTATTTATTTGTAATAATCGAAAATCCACTCAACTTTTTCGCAAATGAAAACTAATCCATATTTTTCCCCTACATCTGTTCAGAACAACTTCCCATAACGTAAACAAGCAACATATTCATTACCAGGGACCTTTTGCACCAAATGTCGGTGAACGTTTTTTACCCAGTACACGGAAAAAAAACTACTTACATCGACATTACCCACTTCATTTTACACAATGAAAGAACTTACTACGTACTTACGTAACTTAAAACTAACCTAGTGAAATTGAAATTTAACAAATGTCGTTTGCGCTTGCACGAAACAGAAAATTAAAAATCTCGTTTTATCTGAATTTAATTTTTTTCATAAACAAGAACTTTATAGAAATAATATCTAGTAGAATAGTTTGTTTACACATGCAAGAGTTGGTAATGTAAAATTAAGAAATAAGAACATAGAAGATTTCTTTTGATCCAGTATTCAGGAAATCAAATTACCAACAAAATATTGGCATAATCGCAACTCGAACCTGAAGCAATTAATAGCCGGAAATCTTCTTCAACTTATTTGAAAAGATGCATGTGGATAAATTGTGTTTTGAGAAATTATTATTCATTTCAAATATTATTGAAGAAGACAACGGCATCTTCTATTAGATACCTCAAAAATTTGCAATTTTACCCCAATTTGGATAATTTACCCCTGCTCGCCGACAAGTGTTTTGAAGAACAGGAGCTACTGAATCATCTAAACTCACTAAAATCATCGTCAACGAGATTGCCTAATTCTGACAGAGACTCGACAGATTTAGAATCGAGTATTTTGGGTTTTCTGGATACTCCGCGTTTTTATTGAATGCTAAAGCCCCGTTTTAGCTTTGGCTTTGTTAGCTGCCAAATAGTGCGGCACTTCTGGACTTAGGGGGACGTTTCCGTAAAGAGTAGACTTTGCTGTGACGTTTTCTTTGCAGGTTTAATTACTGAAACACACTGTTAGTTAAAATCTAAAATATAAAAAGAATAGTTAAGGTCAGAAATTAGACCATTAGTCAAATAAAGTTCAAAATTCGATAGTAATCAAAATCTTTAAGATGGTCTTGTATTTATATGCTATTCCCAATAAACAACATATTGAATGAAACTGCCACATAGAAAAGAGTTATAATTTAGATATTTAGATGAAAAGTACACATGCCTGCAAAGATTTAGAAGGTCAACAAAACACAAAACACTAAAACCATAGCGTTGCATTACTATTGTTGAGTGACTCATGCACTAACTAGCAACAATAAGAAAGGGTTTGGAGCATTTGCCCTTAAAATTCACCCGAATACAAGGTTTTTACCCTTGTCAATTAACCACGCTCTACGCATACGCGAGAAAAAAAAGAACATTTTCGTGTAAATTTGCCTAACAATAAATGCAGTTTTACCTCAATTTTGGAAATTTACTCCCAAATCAAAACATCCAATCAAAATCGATATGTATGTCCGTAGTTCTACTTTGAAATAGTATCCAATACTATAATGACTGTTGGAAGTAATATTTTGAAGACAGATAAACGAATAATAAGCAAATCAGCAATCTTCAAACACATTGTACATAATATGGTAATCGGGAAATCTGAAATTAGAGATTATTGACAATTTTCTGTTTGAGTTAGAAGGTTTGTAAATGTTGAATACGGCTTAGACGCTTAAATCCTGGACAAATCCAATTATGTAGAATAGGCTCTTGATAATTTAAACTCTTCCTAATTCGAAACTTTTGGCAATTCGAAGTAAAATGTCGTTCCCGTGAGAATCTCTGAAATTTCGAAATTTTTCAATCTAATTCGAAGTTTGAACAGAGGGGAAACCAATCACAGAACAGGCAGCAAGTGTGCAAGTTTATTCTGGCAGAATAGAAAATTCTTTGCCTTTACTTACAGTACAGTTGCAGCAAACATGATTACGTTCGAAACATGTCATGTCGGCTGAAAACAAGCCTCCATAGGCAACTTTTTTGCAATAGAGAGGTGTTTGATTTTGTAGAATTTCTAAAACAAACGGCTAAGGCATATGTTGAAGAACTTCCTTGTTTCTCAACTAATAAAGGGTAGTGCACATCTTTTAAGAAGCGCAACAGTATTTTAAAAATTCTGTACGGTGAAAATATGAGCATTGATGACTCAAATTGTGCTCAAATTGGCACTCAGAATTGTTTGTCTTGATTTAGGACTATGTATACTATATATTTTTAACACAGACGAGAATGATCGTTTTTGCTAATCTTTACCGGAGAAAACATTTGTATTCAAACACGAAAGATGGTGGCAAACACAGCAAAGATAGACTAAACCTTTTATTAGCTGCAAATATTCGTAATATAGGTAATCCAACGGACTCAACAATTGGGACAATTTTCTATTCCTCTCAATAAATCTCGATTTAATTCACAATTTTTCGCTGGTCCCATCAATTTCGAATTATCAAGAGTCTACTGTAGTAAGTTTTAAAATCTTGGGTTTTATAACATTGTACATGTTATAATTCGTGACAAAATCAATGATCTGGTTTTCCGGCGTGCTACGATTGCCTAATTCCTGTGATAAAATCATAGATACTGAGTTCAACCTTCTACCTAAGGGTTATATTAGGGTTATAAACTGTGACAGAATCATATCCGCCGTCACACTCTTGTGTACAGCCTCCTGCTAGGCGTCCTAAACCGGATTTAGGATCACAATAGAACGCCGGTTATCTGCATTAGTTGGGACCGAACCGTATCCGGATAATTGAAAATATCATATCATATTATATTATATTAAAAACTCTTCGGATAACCTGCGATTTTGCTGACTTTAATAAGGTATTAAATAAAATTTTTGTGACAGATAAAAAAATAATAATCCTTATAATCGGCGTTTCGGTTAATCAATATACGCATAACCGACGTCGTGCCGCATTTCAAAGATAGAATTCGCTAATCTCGACGATGTCTCCATCAACATAAAAGTTTTGAAGTACCTAAATCTACGAAAATTAGTGATCCGGTAAATCGGCGTTCGGTTAGGTGATGTCCAGATAACCGGCGTTCCACTGTATATCTTTCAAGTAAATAATTTTATAATAGAATATAATTTAGCATTAGTAGTGAAGTTATTTTATAATTAAGCTAGAAATATTATTTTTGAATTTACCTGTGTTCAGTGAAGAGGTAAATTCAAAAATAATATTTCTAGCTTAATTAAATAATTTTATATTTCAAAAAAACGCCGGTTATGCGAAGATGAAGCGGGTGTGCGGAATAACCCGGAAATGTCTGAAAGTGATCCGGATAATTGGTATTCCTGTTAATGGACGTACAGATAATCGGCGTTCTACTGTAGCAGGGTCGCTTCGCCAATCATTGTTCGGCCATTTCGCCATTTTCATAGTCGTTTCAGTTATAAAATATAAAAGTCAAGACGCGATACGTTTTTGGTTCAAAATAGCATACTAGATATCCCAAAACTAAAATTTGGAAAGAGAGGTGGCTCGTAGCAAAAATCACTACACTCTAAAGTAAAACTATTGATTACTAGGCTCACAATGTAATTTTTTGTTTATATTCCCTATTTAAGATTTTAAGAAAGACGATCTTATCCGTGGTGACCTAAACCATGTTACAATGCATTGTTATTTCATTATGCATACAGGAAAGCAAAGTACAGGCTTTATTTCAGTGTTACAGCGGGAAAAAAACTTGGTAGACAGAGTGGTACCAGCTCCAAAGATCTGTGGAACGTCCCAGCCATTGGAATCCCAATCGTAACAACACGGCTGACCATAACAATACCACATGACTTTCAATATGCGTCTACTTTGACAACTCAATGCGGTTGATTAAATGATTAAATTGTAGCTGCCCGGGACAGGATGGTGGAGAACAGAATTTACACGTGTACCTCTTCAAAACGATTTGTGCATGAAAGCCCTGAAGGCGGAACACTAACGATATGACACAATGCGCGAACGATACGAGATGATAACTAATAAAAACACTCATGACGAGCATAATAATCCAGCTGAATGCAGACGAAATATGGCACGGATTAATTTCTTTCATCCGCGGTGTGTATAATTCTGTGAGGCATTATTCTTTGCGGCAAACTATAACTCAATCAAATAATCATCTGTTAAGAATCTTATTAAACGCTTAAATCTGGGAACCACAGGCTGGGAACGACGAGAACTTGCAAGTATGCAAGTAAATCTCAACGAACTACACTTCATTGGATGTAAGTTGTGAGTAAGTATCTCACCAAATGTGTGAACTAAATGAACGACAACTAATTATCAAACAATTTGTTGTTTGTTACTTGTCGTCCGTTTATTCCAGACTCAGTTCGTAATCTCCACACTTGATGAGCGCTTTAAACGCTGTAAAGTCGCGCTTGTTAGTCGTCTTTTTGTTGATTTTCGATTGCGCTTACCACACAATGCTATAATTAATATTGGTTATTATTCTCGATTCGACTAGGCGAGATGAAAGCGGTTTTATTAAAATCCGAATGGACCTTATTGTTTTGCGGCTGGCACGGCCAATGCTCACAGACGCCGCCGATTCAGCGTTTAAATTCCAGAAATCATGCGTTACGAATGCCACCCGCTTTTCACTAGACTTTCAAAGCGTGTCATGCTCCCATGAGGCGACAACACAGTCAGTCCAACTTGCGCTTGAGACCTCTGGTAACTTTACATGTGCATGTTGCGCTCGGAATAAATATCTTCCATATCGTTTTCTTCCGCGAGCATGCATTATGTATGATGTCTTCTTCGCTCGAGACCGCGCGCCTGAGGTATGGAGCACTTATACGGACAGGGGTATTATAAGGTGTTAAATATGTTACATTCTCGTGTGTCAAAGGTCGCTGTAGGACATCAATCACTTTATTAATGTTAATAATGGTGGTCAAGCACAACTTGCGCGCGCGCAAGCGCATGCACAGGAATATAGTGTATAATCTCTGAGCAAGCGTTGCCGCTTTTGTAGGTTTTCTTCACAAGATATTATTGATCTGCTTGGTGTAACTTTTGCGAAAAGCTGCACGAAACACACTAGCTTGCGTCGCGCACTTGGTATAATCATTTTTATTGACCAATGACTGTATAAAGATCATCACTGTCTCCAGGTTCGAACTTACAATCACTGACCGGATCGTGAACACATTAAGCGCAGTCACCGGTGATTTTTTTTTGCTTTTCCGGCGCGTGGACTCAAAAATTGCTTCGGGACCTTTTGTATGAAGGATAATAAAATTTAAAATCGTGACATGGAATTAAGTCATAAAACATTTTTCCTCAGTCGTTTTGCATAAATTTAATTTTTCTTCTACCATCCATTGGCGTCGACGGCTAATTCATCCTTGATATGTTAAAAACGCATTGATGTTAATACAGTGGAGTCCTTTCGTGGCAATGCAGGATATTCCGCGAGTTATAACGGCATGCTAGTAATTTCAGTGCGCCGGTATTATGCAAACATCAGTCAGGAGCGCGGTGCGCGCACATTGTGTTCAAGAACGATAAAAAACAATTCGATAGCGTACAATTTGGGATAAATTACGGTTTTAAAAAGCAAAGCGTCTATTACGATGGCGGCAATCATGCTCTTATGAGATCTGGCCATGCCAGTGCATGCGTTGCGGGCCTGAAAACCGGCACACTGATCGTGGCGGTGATAATTTTTCATTCGAGTTTATTATTTTTATCTTGCTTTCCTTTGTACACAATCGTTTTCGAACACGTGTATTAAACCCACTTCGTCTCGTATAAATCACTAAAAATTGTGGATAAAATCATCAATTCTCCACGGGAACTTTAAGGAAATTGCCATTCTCATAGAGAAAAATCGTAGATGTATCGATCGATGCTTTTTCTATACCTTTAGATAGTTAAAACAATGCATTTAACTATCAAATAGTTAAAAATTTATAGGTACCTAGTCCATTTCTTTATTTATTTATTTTTATGAATTTCAGCATCCCTCTACAAATCGTACAAAATTCAGGGCCGGTCGAGCATGTATGTTCGTCTTCACCCTCTACGAATCGTACGTAGATTCTTGCCGATCTACTATCTAACAATAACTTATGAAATTGTTACTAATAGGTATGGAACAGGGGTGGCCACTGAAGTTGCCTTTGGGACTTGAAAAATTATGAATCTGATTCAATGCAAGGTGCATTGGTGGGATACCGGCATTACATTAAATACGTTCAATCTATTGATCGCTTATTTCAATAGTCGCACAACATTTAAGTCGCACCTTTGTGGTGGTACCTATATAATAGAGGAGTACTGCGACCACCCCCGGCCAAGAATCTTTCAATTCAATGACCGAGGACCGTACTTTCCGTCCTGGCAGTAGTGCAATGTTTGACACCAGCGAGGCAGCTGTGGTTTGTGATTTGATCCACAATCCACATGCTCCGCTTGGTGACCGGCGCTGCTGACCACTGTGCTACGGAGGCTACAACACTATCGAAAGCTTACATAATATGTACATAAATATATAAATATATACACTAAGTAAATTACATAAAAATGTCTTAAAAGTCAGAAAAATTTTTCTCAATTTACCGCTGCTTCTTGCCAAAACATCGCGACAATATTTAAAGGCTATATTTTCACCAAAACTCCGCATTAGAGAATTTTACTGTCGTATCCTCTTCGCACATCCTCTACCAAGCGCTGTCTCTCTTAAGGAATAGAAACCATATCAAGCGCGTTAATGCGAAAAATGTTATATTGTTTAAAGTGACCGATACCAACGGAAAACTGCAATGCTTAAAAAAATAAAGGAAAACGATTCGGATTTTCCTCTATAAAAATTGAGGTTGGATATAGGTAGTCTCTCGCGCCAGTTTCGGACGAATATTGAAAAAAAGGTGAACCCCACTTTTCGATGTCTTTACGAATTTGAGAAAATATTCGAACGGATTGTACAACCTTTACAAAAAATGAGTAATTAAAAGTAATAAAGTGACGACTGCTAATGTGATTACGATATTAAGTTATTTTTTCTTGTATGGGGTCAAAACACGGCTCAATTGTTACAACCCTTTTTTCCTGGAACGTAAAATTCATAAAAATATCAAAATGTGTCAGAACGGTCTAATGTGTCACCTGAGCAGAATGAGTAAATGAGGTACTGCTCACTTGCAAACTGCATGTTTTGGAGAGCGTCAGATATTTCATGTACGTAAAGTAATATTATTTTCCTTTTTTTACAAATTGAGGGAAGTGCGTATATTACAACTATTGCACAGAAGAGATTGCATATATTAAACAATATGTATGCACAGTTTCACGGTCGTAATGCTCATTTTTCTAGAGCTGTTAATTTTCTTATTAAAAATGGCACCTACGGGTCAATTGTAACATTTAGCATAGGGACGTTTGCAACATGTTATTGTACCGTTCTATTCACGCGCACACTACAAGTTTACAAGCAGAGACACAAGATCTCTGGAATGCATTACATTGATAAAATGGGTTCATATCAGATGCAAAATTAGTGTCAAAATTGTTGTTCGGATTGACTTATTTCATGGGTAATTTTTTTTGTGTGAATGCAATAAATATTTCATCTGTTATTATGTTGTTAGAAAAGTGTTACAAACGCCTCATTGGCGTATTACAACTCACACATACAAGCGGTCAAATATAACGCTTTGCCTCGTTAGACAAAAATTGAAGTAGAATAAGATCAATATCGCAGCAAATCTACCGTATTTACTATTGCCTATCATGTATTCAAATTTCATGATTTTGGTATAATGCTGTTACAATAGACCCCAGGCTGCCCAACTATTTTTTTTTCAAATGTTTCTTTTTCTAAACTTGATATTTGCAAAACTTTCGCAGAATTCTAGCAAATGCTAAAGCGTAAAAAATTATTCGATTATTTGCGAAGGCGAAGACGAATATTCATTACATCACTAATGCCTACAAACACAGAAAAATACCTGTTTCTGAAATAGGCATGTAAAATATAGAAACTGTTAAACTTTTGTTGTGCTCTTTATCTTTAATGACGAGTTTAAGCAAAGGCGCAACACCGGATGAACTACTGCTATTATTAGTATAATCTTTCAATAATTAGCTATTTCTATGTGTGTATCATTGCTGAGTTTAAAAAAATGGAAGTTGAAAAAGCTAAATTCAAGAATATATAGTATATATAGTATATATAGTATATAGAGTATATATAGTACATAGAGTATGACCGAAACCGAAACTGAATATTCGGCTTTCTCTCAGTTTCGGCCGAAACCGAATCCGAAACTTTTCGAATGTCTTGTAAACGCTATATAATTTTTAAAAAATTGGTATATTTAACTATATATGAAAATTAGAATTACGATTGTTTCGATATTTCGCAACAAAATATTAAGAAGTATTCAATTGAGTGCTTAACGATCGTATTTATAATTATATTACAAAATAATTTAAAAATAAAAATTGTGAAAAATAATTGAGAACTATTGCCAATTACAATTTTAATAGTTCCGGCTTATTCGTCGGAAGTTTCTTTTAATTTCGGCCGAAACCGAAAACAAACCGAAACCCTGATTTTTAGCCGAAACTGGTCGAAACCGAAACCGAAATTTCGGTCGGACTCTAATTAGAAATGCGAAGTTTCAAAAATTTCCTATTTTCGGAAAGCAATTTGTATCCATAATAACTTAAAACAATGTTTCAGCTTTTTATTTACTTTACTTTATTATTGTTATATAGTGAATTCCGATATACTGTACATGCATGCGTTCTGTTGTTCCTGCCCATGGGTTAAAAACAGTTACTTTCCGCAATTACTGGTTAAAATAACATAATAAAAGGCGGCGAAATAATGATTGTTGGGTAACTTTGTACACACGCTGATTTGCACCTGCAACGCGGACAATTTTCATCCAATCTCTAGCATCTCCGATGTTTTTCAGTATTTGTGTGTATTCTTAAGGTATTGTCTTTGATTATAACTACAGTTTGCGTGCAGGTGCCCGACAATCCAGGCTTTCAAATCAACGTGATGATCGTTTGTTTACTGCAAGCATAGCGCTGTAATTATTTAATTAGGTGTTGTCATTTTTTTTTCTGTGCATGATTCTAATAAGAGGCGACATAACTTGGTTGTACATATAACAAAAACATTTGATCTGATTGTTACATTTTAACAATGATTTTCCAGTTTTTTCCGCGCCATAGATTGTCTGATCATTGGTTACGAGTAACGAGGTTATGTTATGTTATTCTAATAAACAACAATAAACGATAAATAATATCATACTGCTTTTCGTGCTTTTCGTAGTTGCACCTGTATTCTGCACGTACATTACATTTTTACGGTGTAAATTCGTTACTGATGATGGTGCCGTGCACGGACAGCCCGTGCTTGAATAGCACCTTGTGTAAATCGTATTTGAATAGATGCTCATAAAAAAACATTTAATCACCCGCCTTGCTTAAGTCAGGATCGTATCACGATGTAAAGAACTTAGGTTAGTTTACCATTCTAATGGTTATGGAATAAGAAAAGTATATGCAGAAGACTGGAAAAAGTGCGACAAGACAATTTGACATAAAAAAATAAATATTTATAATAAATTCTAGTTATAATGATTGATTAATTGTTCTTTTAATGAGGGCCTATTCTAGTACGCTAAAATACTGTGGGGACTCTCGCAGCAAGATTTAGACAAGGCTCACCGGTGAACCTGCTTTTCTTCAATTGAACAGTTTCTAAACGACTGATGGTAAGAGTGAGAAACCATAAAAAAAAGTTTTAACATACACATTATTGACATATGTGGTTTAAAAATATACTTTAACATTTCAAAATATATTAACGTGTTCACCTACTTTATGAGATTTGCTCCAATTTCGGCCGGTCCTTTGTAAATACGGTAAAGTGGCTAATTTATTAATGTATTAATTAAACGCGGTGGTTTAACAAACTCGTCGCCGCGCGTCAATTTATCGAAGCGCACTCGCCGCGTAATTGTACGTGGAGCTGAAGCACCGCAGCGCGTTCGTTGAAGAGAAAATTAATGCGAGCCCATTTCAAATTAATAAAACGATGAAGTTATTAAAGTCCCGAATGTCCGCGCGCGCCGGCCGCACAGTGCCATGCTCGGTCTGATTAATAAACAGCTGTTTTGAATACAAATTAAAAGTCGAAAGCGCGTCGATAGCGCATTTCAAAGCAGGCGTGTATACTGACTATGTCCATAATATACAATGCTATCATCCGAGCGTTTTTTGCCACTTAAAATTTAGATACCAGCGGAAAACATTTAATATTACAACAGACTAATTCATTCTAGTATGTATAATCATTCCATGTATATAATTAAATTTGACTTAAGACGGTGGAATTAAAACATATAAGAAATTGTTGGTTGAATTATTAAAACCTAGCAGTAGATAGCGAAGCTTTAATGAAACTGCTGGTATGCTGGAGTAGATCGTCCGATGCATCTCGATTGCATCTGATCTGATTGAATGGTCGCAAGACACGCAGCGAACGAATAAATTAGCAATATTTCCTATTAGCTTATTATTTCCATTGACGCTTGACCATATGCATAGTCGTATCTGACAGGTATTTACACATCCAGCATCTCGGACCTTCGGATGGCCGCAATTGGCGGCAATAAATTCAAACTGTTAACTCTGTTAACGCTTCAGAGCGAGCTTGCTTTTCTATGCATACGAGCGTCAAATTTTAATTGAATGTACGTACATACATATTCCAAAGTATAATGCTTAGGGGCAATATGTACAAAATGACATACCATACTTTATATTACAACGAAAAATTTTCAATTTTTTATGAAAAATAATACAATAAAATCCGAATATTATTTTTAATTAAATCTATGCACAATGTTCATACCTACGGAGGGAGGTATGGAGTAGCAAGTCTCTAATTTATAGTTCGGGTGAAGTCGAAATTAAAGTCGGTATACGACGTGCACGTCTCCCAACAGGTGTTTGAGTGCCACTTATTCTCGACGGTAATAGAGCGGATCCTAATTTTATTCGATTCAATTAGTGATCCACTACTTTATCACAATGAAAACATCAATAGCGGAACACGTGACCAATCTTTGTGGAACTTGAGCTTCGGACGTGCCACCAAACACAGCGAAAAAAGAGAATTATTCAAAGAAGAGGCCACAAAGCGCACTTTCGTGCGCTGCGGAACTCGCCGCGTCCCAGCTCTATCGTCAAGGATAATAAAAACGCCCAGGATAATCGCGCCCCATTATCGCTTTTGCGGTGCGCCGGACGCACAATCGGCTAGTTAATAATAATAACGGCGAGAAAAACCGTGAGCGAAGGGAAAAAAGCTTCGATGCGCTGCAGCCTAAATAATTCCGAGCAGATGGCCGATGGTTTGCGATGACCGAGGAAGGCGCGCCGTAAATTCGCCGCAATTTATACTAAACTTAATCGAAAACCGATTAAAAGCGCACGTAAAAAATATCATTATCTCTTCGGAAAACTACGCGACGTGCGCAACAAAGGTAACAGCATAATCGACGTCTGCCGGTTGGTACACTGGCTCAGACTCAATACAGTGATTAAAGGGCTGCATGTATCGGATATAATTTTACTTCCGATCCCATCTGCATTATTATTACTTTTCATTTACTCACTGCTTAGTGACTTGATACAATATAAATTACATGTTTAGTACACATATGAAGATCTGACAGTGTTCGTGTTTTTCAGAGGCGCGTCAAGCCATCGTCGGGGACAAATAATATTTCTCCCATAGCAAACATTTATTGGCCGTCATTGTACAAGTCAAATTTATGTTTTTGTCGTCTTCCGCAATTCTTCGTAAACAACCCCCAGTCCTCTTACAATCAGTTACGAATTACAGAGAGTCTAAGAAGCGGTGAAAGGGATGGATGGGTGGATGGATGGTTAGTGTAGAATTGAAATGACATTATTTCCTGAATAAGGGGTGTTGAAATGTTTAAAGGATCAATCCCGAAAATCTCGAATATATCGGGAATAAAATTCAGGATTGTGGGATCAAAAAAGTAGTCTAAAGTCGAAATCTCGAGATCTCGGAACGCGGGTTGGACATCCCTAGTCTATGAGTCTAAACACAATAAAAAAATTATCGTCATAGCCACCTTTCATGATACACAAACATTCGAAATAGTTTTAAATAGTAAAAAACTTCTTTAAAATTAAGGGTTGATCATAGAAGTCCTCAAATTTCGGATTGACTATTTTTTAAATGGCGATTAACAAAAAGAATAAAAGACAATATGTTGCCGGTAAAAATACTACTGAACATACACACAAAGTTTCGTAAGAATCCATCCAGCCGTTTCGCAGGAATTACGAAACAAATACTGTGACACGAGAATTTTATAGAGTACAGTGGGGGATAATGGGATACTTTTTTTAAATATTTATCACCGCTTTGTTTTAAGTCTAAAAATTCCAGTTTTTTTAGAATAACTAGTTTAACCCTTTGTCTTCATCAAAATCAAAAGTAATTCCATTATCCAAAACGTGTTTTTCGTCCCAATTCATTCCAACATTCTTCAATAATGAGGAACTCTAATATTGATGTTTTTATTATAAGAACATATTTTTAAAAAATTAATCGAAAGCTCAACAAGACGAAAACTCCGCCCACGTCTGAAAACCTTGACGTACAGTTGTTAGATTAGCTAGTCCACTAAAACATATTGTTCGCATGCACATTCAGCGTCCAGTGGTCCGTCCACACTAAGGGTATCACTTTCCGGCGAAAATATCAATCCCGGGATCAGTCGTGGCCTTATTATAATTCGGAGAAATAAACAAATGCGTATCTATATAATCTAAGAATAGGATTAAAATGGATAAATATTAACATAAAACTCAAAGAGAGATGGGCTATAATAATACGTTGTGCTAATTAGGAGATCAAATATACTTCGGGAGAAAGGAAAATAAATTTACAAAATTTTAAATATGCAGTAGTTTTGCAAAAATAATGAAGATAACAATTGTAATATAACAATTAATCAATATTTACAATTCATTTCCTTGAAATTAGACTGAGTTCATTGTGTGAACCACAGGTGGGAAAATTGTGTTATTTTTAGTTTGTGTTTTAGTTGTGTAGGGAAAATTTTGACATATTTGTATGACGAAGAGATATAATTGAAGTAGTTATTCTAAAATCATTAGAATTTTCTGGCTTAAAACAAAATGCTGACAAATAATCCTGTAAGTTATAAGCCTAAAAATATATATGACGAAATTTTCTACCATCGACTGGATCTTGGTGCAAAAGAAGCGGCAGTAGTTGATATATTGCAGAATAGCGTATGGTAATGTTTTAATGATCAATCCCGAAATTCTCGAAAATTTTGGGAATTAAATTCAGTATTGCGGGATCAAAAAAGTAGTCGGGATCCCGGGATTGCTATCCCTAGTGCACACTCATATTTCATTAAGGGAACTGATAACATGAATAAATTCTCTTCACATGACATCAGGAGCTGCGTTATTATTGCTGTAGCAGAATTCTACGTTGCACGAAAATAACACGGTGTCACAAACTGGGGTAAATTAATCTGCGGAGAATGAAAAATTTAATTCAGACTGTTAAAAATATGTAGGATTTTTAAAAAAAGAGTGCACCTCAAAACCTCATCTGGTTTTTGCAGAATAAATTAATGAAAAATGCTGATGTTTTGCATAGATTCTTACGGTAGTCAATTGGTAAAGTAATAAATAGTATTTTTTATGATACGAAAACTGAACCACACGCTAGTAGCTGGTAGCGCCTCTATACATTTTCATAGGAGCGGCTTTGGTTGCTTGCATCACGGGTTTTACGATCAGCCGCTGATATGGCTGAATAGGACCGCCGTGCGAGAGTTCAGATAAGTACTAAACAAACGAAATAGTTTTAGAAATTCTATATATGTACTCGTTATTTTCATTAATTTGCAAAATCCAGCTGAGGTTTAGAACTGCAGTCTTTTTGTAAAAATTCTAGGTTTTTTGACTCTCTGAATTTAATTTTTTATTCTGCGCAAGTTAATTGATCTCAGTTTGTCCCAGGGTATTGAGACTCTGGAACGTATGTAGCATTTTTGTTTAGTGTCTAGCTATCGCAATAATTGTACAAATTTGCTCAAATTTTGTGTGCCTACATATAATACCGTTCTGCAAATAATTTATTATATCTACATACATATGCATGCGAATCAAGTGATGAATGTGTTTAAAAAACTTAATTAATTAATTAATTAATAACATAACAAGTCAGTTGTAAGTAATAAGCCTAAAAAGGTAAAATCTAATAACTATTCATTTTTGAATAATGAATTATGAATTAATGTTGGCAACATTTTCTATGTTCGAGCACAAAAGTTAAAAATTTATCTATAAATAAGTCTCGAAAATCTAAAAATTCTCTTGAATGAAAATCGGGGTTGCGGTAACCAAAATATAATCGAGATTCCGGGATTATGAAATAATAGAACCGATCATATTATTTTTCAATTGTTTTCTAAGCCGAAGCCTACTGTATCTATATCCGATATACTCTTAACTACTCTTCTAATTAGTGTAGGTAAGCATTTAGAATTGTTTTCATTTTCTGCACTAGTAGAATACTTGTAACATCACCTGACCTAACCCAACCTAATATAATTTCCGTGCAATTATCTAAGTACATATCGTTAACATATAGTTCAGGTTAATTTAATACAGCAATTTTGCAAATTCACATAACCTAACCCACTTCACTACCACCATGTTTTGGAAAACATCTGCAACATCAATAAATGATTCAAAATGAATTTAATATTACTGAAATGTCTTTCCCTCTAACATACGTCCGCATCCAAACAAATGTTTAATAATTGGACTGCTACTTAATCCATATGCGATAAAAGTAAACAATCCGGAAATGACCGGAGACAAAATCTTACCTGCCATCTTCCAGACCACACTTGCACTTTTAGTCCGGGATTGTGGCGGAGTCCGGAATAGCTTAGTCTAGTATTGCGCGGATACCATTTTAAATTGACATGGCAGTCCAATAAGATATTAATCCGTATAATCATAATCACCGACTCGTCCTGCGCCGTAAACCGCCGTAACCTAACCTATGGACCTATGAACGGCTGTGCGAATTTCGGATACTCTCTGCTTGATAATCCCTTAATTGCTGTGACAAAATCATATACATAGTACATTTTTGTTATTGCGGTGCGCGTCGTAAAATATGCCAATTGAGATAATTTCGTGGGCGCGCGCCAATCAACAGCAGTAAGAGCGTAGTCTATTTCGGGTGATTTTTAACCTGAGTGTTGTTACGACATTTGCACTCACAATCAGTTAAGTTTTACCCTACATTGTACTGCAATAGTGCAGGAATCTAACTGCAGAATGCATTGCGCTAGGGACGCTTGAGCAGCGCATCCTTCGCGCGCATATTGTAATAAATAACAAATAGTAAATATGATTTATGTAGATTTGTTGTGCGCGATAAAATCCGAGATACCGGGATAACATGCTCTGCAAAGGGACTTTAATGCGCTTATCTTCGAGTAGGGCGCTGCAATTTATATCTAGGGTGCCCGCGGCTGGTCGAGCGCCGAAGCAACGCAATATGCCGCGTACACAAATAATACACAAGGGCCCAACAATATTAGATTAATAGAGCGGTCACATGCGCTAGGCGGGAAGCGTCCACTTGGGGTTCGGTTTAAAATCGCATCAACCGTAGCACCTTGCATGAGCATGAATTACGATATTGAGGCGCGTGATTACAGCATTATATCGATTTGCGCAAGATGCCGTATCATCGTGCAACATCTCGCGAGAAGGTGTAAACGACAGACAAGTGTATTACAAGACTCCTAATTGTCCAATCAGGGCCCGACTTGGTTGGCGTGAGAGTGATTTATGGAGATTTTTCAGCGGTAAATTTAATAAACACGTCATGTTCATGCAGCAAATAATGCATCGGCTGAGTAGGTGTAGGTATATGCTTCACTACTTATACCTACATATAGACTATACATACCTATAATATACTTATAAGAACATAATTGGGCGGCGACCGATAGGGATACTAGATGGACCTCTAACGATCTTTTTTTATTTCACCTCAAATCTTGTTTTATAACTTCTCTAGGGATGGGTTAGTTTTATTGTCTAACCATACTTAGACCTTTACGCGAACCGTAACTATATAAAAGAGCAGATATATTTTACTATTGTTGTTTTTACTACCTAGTTGCGGATCTGGCTTAAAATTGTTTGTATTTTGCTGATCTTCAAAAATTTTGCAGGTATATACATTTGTCATCATTATTATTAATCCTTTATATGCTTGACTTGGATTCAATATGTTGCTCATTGTGAAAGGTTTATTATTGCATATAATATATATATATATACACATTATGTAAGCAAAAGAAACCTTATGAGATGTCCCCTAAGTCCGCAAATGCATACAAGCACTATTTAGAAAAAACTAACAAACCTAAAGTTAAAATGATGGTAGTATATAAGGTTTAAGAAAAATAAAAGTAGGTAACCACAATATCTAAAATACCAGAGTCAGAATTAGGCAACTGACGATGGTTTTAGTAACTCAGACATACTAGGTGTTCAAATGATTCCTGACAACGAAAACCCCACTTATTTATTTTATGGACAGTTGTTCTTAACAGAAATAGAAGGATTGCATCCTTCATCTGTGGAATATGAGTTCACATGGATGGTGGTGCTGTAGAATGAGAAGAGGGAATTTCTGATTACTAGGGATGAGAATTTTATGTTTCAACATATTTTGTTGGAGACTATAAATGAATATCTCAGGGTATAGAGAATGTTCGGACATATTTTGAGGTTTTTGTACCTTTTCAAAATTATTTCAAAAATGTTTCAAATTTTTTAACATAAAAAATCGTAAGAATTATAGACGTAGTACCCTTCCTTGCCTTCTTTATACCGCAGAAATCTGAACTAATTATCCAGAAGTTATTTACTAGGAATTTCTGGTATAAATCATAATTTAGCCAGGAAACTACGAGCAGGTAGAATTCGAAATTTGTGTGTGTTCATTTCCAAGTTAAAACCGCATATATTTGCTATGGATGTATGGAAGTTCTGTTGGGCACCGTATTGCAAAGAGCTAAGCACAACCCCTAGGTAGTGTTCCTGTAAGTATTAATCGTTTTTAGGCTTCACGTTACATTACATACGTACGCTAATTCATGTGATTTATATAAATAAAAATGAATGTTTGTATGTATGTATGTCCGCTATAGACTCCTAAACGGTAAAAGGTAGAGTATCAGTGCAAATGACAAAAATGTTCATGAAATCACGAGGTTGGTTTGTACGAAGGAACTAAATCCATAGGACCCGCCATTCGCATGATATTGCTAAAAAACTGTACAATGGTTTGATGCGGGCGCAGATACCCGACTGCAGATGCGGCAATTTTTTGGATCTCAATAATTTTCAGAAATACATGCTGTTTCCATGGATATTAGGTGTGATATTTTAAATTTGTCATTAGAATTGCTATTTGCTGCTCAGCGCGCTTACCCTTTTTGCAATCTATTTGTTGATGACAATTATTTCATAATTCAAACTGTTCTTAATACATTTCCTATTATTACTGTTATTGTTTGTTATTGTTAGGTGTTTACTTATCTAAAATGCTTTAATGTAGAGTCTGTGGAGCACACAGAACTGCAAATAATATACTTCATAATTTTCCCACTAATGAGGAAAGGTATTTACTTAATGTTACATATGATCATGTATTTCTTAAGATGTGTGCCTTTTATTTTTGTAGGCATTATTTGTGGCATACAGCAATGTTTGAGGAAGCATTTTCCAAATTCGGAATATATTGTTTTTGCAGAATAAATTAATGAAAAACACGAATGTTTTGCATAAAATCTTACGGTAGTCAATTGGGACGGTAATAAATTGTACTTTGTTATAATACGAAAAGTGAACCACACGCTAGTAGTAGGTAGTACCTCTATGCATTTTAATAGGAGCGGCTTTAGTTGCTTGCATCAAGGGTTTTATGACCTTCCAAATAAATCAGCGGCTGAATAGGACCGCCATGCGTGAGTTCAGACAAGTAACATATAAACAGATTCATAGGTTTCCTTTGCCTATTATTATTTCATATATGTACTCGTTATTTTCATTATTTTATTCTGCAAAAACCAGCTGAGGTTCTGATCTGCGGTTTTTGTAAAAACTCTACATATTTCTATTTTACAAAATTTCTATTTCTACATAATTCAGAGAGTTAAAACGTGACAATTGCTGTTGTAACAGAATTAGAATCAGAAGTGTTCTTATTCTCATCACGACTAAAAATCTAACGCGATGGGGGAAAATTACATTTATATAAACTGGTGAGAATAATATTTAAGATTATTTATTTCTGTGACGATGGCTTGCTGTGTGCAAGGAAACGCACAAGTGTCGAAAAGGACAATTAGTTAAAAAGCGCATAACAAACAAACATAGCTATATATGCGGGCAAGATGGGATTTCCCCTAGCTCCTTCAGTGTGAGACAGAGAAGGAGAGTGCGGGGGATTGAGGAATGGAGAGCGGGATGGAAGGAAAATGAGAGAGAGAGAGGGTGGATGGAGGCGGAAAGAGTGGGACAGAGTAGTTTGAGCTACAGCGAAGCGTGGTCGGCTATTATTATAAAAACACTTAAAATCATCGTAATTTTGAAGACAATATTTATTTTATAACTAATTACATAAATGTTCTGATGTTTTTTGAGAAGTAGTGAGCATTATAAAGAAATACATTTTTCGATTTACTTTTTTATATTTGATAATCTTTTGCAATGAATGTTTCTAACCAAAGCTAATTTTGTACGTTTTGTGGTTTTTCTCAATGATTTTTAGCATTATTGCGCCCAAATTTGAACCATAAGTTTGAAAGATGATTTTTGTCATTTCTCTTTAAAAACTTTCCACGTTTATTTTTCCTGTTGCAATCAATAACGATCGCTCTATAACAATGAATCGCACCATCAATGACAATTACGACTTTTGTAAGTATCGAAATAATAATATGTATTTTCATATATCTATGTAAGTTCATTCACTAAAACATGAGCCACTTCCTAGACATTATTATATATAGACTAGCGTTTATTGCTTAAAAGGTTTTGTTGTGATTATAAAATCTTTTGTTTTTTGTTTTCCTGGTCTCTAACCCAAACCTTAGCCTTTACAGAATCAAACACTAAGTATCGAAAAAACTTGCAAACATTGGATTGCGAAAATAGTAAGCGGTGGGATTAATGGTTATCCGTTTTATGATACCTCGGTAAATAGCGATTCTGATTGCATTGGAAAAGAATCGGTACGTCCATATAATTCTCGAACTTATATGGACGTAACGATCCTTTTCCATTCTCTACCGACAAACTTTCAGACGTTGATCAGGGATATTCCCTGTAAATTTTGGTGTCAGGAACATAATATGTTCCTATATTATAGTCTTCCGTTAGTTCTTGTGGCGTTATTACACTTTGTTGATCTCAGCAATTGTGTCAAGAAATATCTTTACAAAATAAATGACGGAAGCAGTACTAAGGTACCGGTCTTTTGTGTCTCGTTACAGAGTTATTGCAATTTTACTTTGTATCAAATTACGCAATTATACATCAACAAAGTGGAATAACTGCAGAAGAAGCCGCCACCATTCAGAGAACATCCCTTATGAATACCTGAGAGCTTGTCGGTAGAGTTCTGACTCACCCTGGCTATTAACATAATTGCTTCGGAAAATCATGGGTGTAATGGATAGCGAAATCAAGAGCGATAACCAAGACCGAAATTTGCAAATTTATTTATACGCACACTGGTTGAATTAATGTTGCACACAAAAACTGAAAATCCTCGGACCGTTGGCAGACAAGTTATCCTATTCGGCTAACAATTCTGCATATTTGAAATTTTGAAATTCAAATCAAGTGGAATTTATACAGGGTGTGCACTATATGTAAATAGATGTAGAAAGCTAAATCTTTAATTTCATCATACTTTTCCCGAATATGGTTTATAATTTTTATCGTAATATATTTATTTAGAATTAATTTAGCTTCGCCTAATCTAAGCTAACATATGTGAAATTTGATTTGTTTCATCCTGTGATGAGGAGCTTTGACATTTTGAACGCAGAATGTCGTCCTCCACGGACGCCACTGATGCCATGTTATCTCGTGCAATGTATCCTAGCATCCCGATGGCAGCGGTCCGGTGAGCGCCCGAAGGGGCGAGTTCGATAATTACATTTCCGGTTAAATAGCGGTCAAAATATCAAAATTCCCGTGCGCGTTTTGATTAAAACTTATTGCTTACTGATGTGCGCCATGTTTAACTCATCAAAAACTCCTACTTGCGCCATACTAGTTGCGAATCAAATGTCACAACTCAATTTAATTTATTCGCTGTATTTTAGCTTGACTGAGAGAATTTGAAACTATGACGCTCTCAGAGGCATATTGTCTGGTGAAACTCATCACATGACCCGTTATCGCAACCTAATTTTTCCGTATTTATCGCAGCCTGTATGTTTTCGATTTGTTTTCGACTTGAGCTGCCCTTATCGCAGTCGGAGCAAACAAATCAATTGATGTTCGCGTGGCGAGCAAAAAGACGAAGCAGGAAACCGATCTGCGCTTGAGTTTGAAAGCAACGACCGTTTTTTCATTCTACTACATAATCATTTGCACTCAATGAACTTTCGCGCTGTACGCTGGATATGAATGGATGTTCTGTGATGTCACCGCAGATAACATAATAAGATGCGGCAGACTTTGAGGCGAACCGCGTGTCGTTGAATAACAAATTTTATTACAAGCGAAGGCTGTCGCGCTGTAATTAAATTTTTAGTTTGATTTAGAGTTGTATTTTGATAGTACGCCGCCTTTGATGATAACTCGTTATTAATTACGGACAACAAAGTGGCTTATGGATTCGAATTAAACCACAATTGTTTTTCGTTGCTCGGGAGCGACGCGATACGAGTTAGTAATTATAGAATTAATGTTTCTAGCTTTATAATAATAAGCATTGTCTATGTAATTAATGATAACAACATTAAGATTAATTTCAGATCAGTTTTGTAACATGTCCTACAACCTTCTAATGATGAATGTATGTATTCACCACGTGGGAGGAATATATCTATAACAAATGTCACACATGGACAAAACGACATAGGTACTTATGTGCCATTCACTTTATTTGACTTTAATATTTTTTCATGAATATTTCTATACCTTAAATTGGAATGTAGGGAGGGTAATCAAAAAACGTAGTGTACAGTTTGGTCTTGCAGCTACGAAACTATTCTTCTGATTTAATCGGAAATTATACCACTGCATAGGTGAAGGTTCACAGTATTCAACAGTTGCAATTGCTATAACTTTAGACTGAGACGGAACACGACGTTCGTGTAATATTTAATCAATAGCTGAAGACAAAATAGGTATTGCCTCCAAAATATTAGAGGAACTGATCTAAATATGAACTAGGGTCCGAATTTGGGCTGATGTCAGCTAGATGTATAGGCGAATTCGGATGGCAAACCCTCTAAGCCCTTCCTTAGCACTGATAAGGAGTGTGTACTTCAACCGAAGTTCAAAGCTCAACGAATTCTTATCGAAATCGCTGAAATAGCACTCTATTTTTTGTTACTATTAAATTAATGATGTATTAATATAATATTAATCCTTTATATGTTTAACCTGGATTCAATATTTTGCCTATTGGGGATGTTTGAACTACGTATAATCAAAAGGACAAGTAGTCAAGATTTTGATTGCTACCGAATTATAAACTTTATTTGATTGAAGGTCGAAATTTCAACTAATTGTCCCCATGCTGGGCCTTGACTATATCTTTTATCTCTTGGACTTTAACGAACATCTATGACAACTAGATAAATATAGTTTCATTTAGCTATACCTAATGGAATAGCTCAGCCGTTTAATCAATCAACCGCGGAATGTTAAAAAAAGGGAATAGATTTGCAATTATTGTAAATATAGGTCAAAATTTTTCGAATCATTTTTTTATATTGACTAGAGATTGTGCAATAAATGATTCTAGCAACTTAAGCTTATTTTGTTTTTTTTTAATTCTGAGAATGATATAGCACCTAGCTCAAATTTGGACCCCAACTTCAAATAAGTCAATTCTATAATTTCACATTAAAAAATTAACTACTGATTTATTGTTATAGGCTAACGCCTCGTATCCCTATAGTAGGTTCGTAAGCGATTTTAGAAGCCATCAGCATTTCTTCCATGCGAAAATTGTGCGTAGAAGTCTCAAAAAGTAGCAAAATGAAAGTAGTTGCTCAAATTTGGACCTTTAGTTCCTCTACTCTAAAATATTAGAATAAATTTTATAAGGTGTTAGAGTGAAAATAATTTTACGGCACACAATATTTCGCGGCGTGCAGGTCTAGTTTATATGATAAAAAGAATATCTATTTGGTGGCCAAGCTTGTGTTTTTAACAGTACACGTACTTTGTACTCTTTATCGTGTGCCTTTCGCGAAAAGAGAACCTATCGAAGTACACAGGAAATTATCAGGGCATCTATTTGAATATATATTATAAAATTAATCGTGTTTTTATCAGTATGAAGTAGGTACGTACTTTCACACTGCTGCTTACCACAGACGGAATGAATTTGGGAAGTGATTTGTTAATCTTCATTAGATTATTTTGCGAAGTACCTACACAGCACTTTGTGAAAATATGATTTCGTTTTTGTAGATTTTCTGATCAATTGCAAGGAATTGTTTACCATTTCGTAAGAAAATGCGAAAGTATAAATCTCAAAATTTTGGGTTATTTTGTAGCTGCAAGTGATCTGGTCTCTTTATGATATTCGCCCACAACAACATGGTATGTTATTTTCTTCGTATTCCAACTAGCGAAACGTCTCTTATTGTTAGAGGCAAGCAATTTATAATGTACCCAAAGGAACCGATTTACTGAGAATCATAGTTTCGATTTCACTTCACACTTATTTTCACTTTTTATGTTTTAATTGAAAAATGTGACTTTGTACATTCGCTTTTTTTGTGGCGGAGACTGTTCGTCGCGCTTGTTGCAAAGGTGCTGATGTACATTAATTCGGCATGCACTCTTGTTCTGAATGCACGAACTGTACGGATAGATACATTAAGCGGCGGCCCGAACAAAAGTCGACGGGAAAAAAGGCGGCTGCAGATACGCGGCGTGGCGCGTTGATGATGATGTTCAACTAGAAACAAGACAAGATCAGACACTGGCAGCACATCTACGCACCTAGGAAGACACCTTCATGCCACACTGGTGCCTGCGAGCGATATACCTGCATATAGAAGCGTTTATATAGGTATGTGGTGAAAAGAATTTCCTAACTTCATCATAACCTTGGAGGATCAAACTACGAGCGCAAATATGGCCCCACACTCATTTAATAAGGAAATGTTTATATTTTAGTAGAGAAAGATAGAATTAGAATAATATTAAGAATTAAAATGATTAGTTTCATTTAAGATCTAGAGGTGGCGAAACACTCAAATGATCCATAACTTTGTAGATATATTTGGCAAGCCAAGACTTGACTTCTTGAAATTTACTAACTTGGTTTCAAACTTATTGTTAGTAAACCTCATTATCTGGCAGAAGGGTTGTCTTCCAGCATATGCGCAGCTGTTGATTGTACAATGGCCTTTAAGATAATGGTAGTCCACAGCACGTTGATGATTTTCTTACGATGTGAGTTGTCGGCGTTTCAGTGCCTACCCGGCACGCAGTGGAAGCAAATAAGAAGATAGAATAGCCGTGCACCGTTAGATGGACGTATAATAACCAGTGATGATTTATGATGTAGTGTATGTCGCCCCCCCGACGGCATTCTGGCACTTTACGTGGCTTGCTCAAGGTTTTATACGCATCATTCTCAGTTTCTTAAAGGTTTTAAAAGTTTAAACCAATACGCTAGGACCTATTAGGTAAAAGTAGGTAGGTATATTCAATGTTACTTAAAAGTTCCTAAACTGTAAAGTACACTGAAACCTCGATCTCTCGTGGTAGTTGGGACCACAGACGTTCCGAGTGAGCGAATTTTCGGGTTTAGCGGACTTTACATG
>JAODVP010107546.1:10512-24289 GCA_025400035.1 Tetradonia laticeps
ACGTTTGTATGTAGTACAACATGTATAACAATGTACAATAAAGTATTAATGACCATTGTTAGTAACGCAAAATGAAAACAAATGTTTGTGCACTTAAATTTCATGGCTAACTTCAATTGTGAATTTACTTTTATTATAAATGTTCGTATATTTTTCTCGATAGCAACAATTACGATGAAGTCGTGTACAGCAAGTTACCCTCGCGTGGGGAGGCAAGTTGACGATATATTGAAATGGAGGGGGGAACGAATGACAACAACGATTGCAATTGTTTGTAGTAAAAAATCTCTAAAAGGCATTTGCACATTCACCTGTATCTTTCACCTATGCATCCAAACAATGCGTCCACAATCGCCGCCAGCTTGTCACACGCATTTTGTTACTTTTGTTTGGCGTCTCAATTATCATTAACTTACAAAGTGTTACGAATTAATATTGCGCTACAAAACAAGAGAATCAGTTGGAAATCAACAGTAATCCAAGTAGCCTTAGTTTAACTCTTCTACTCGTCGTGTCTTACATCTACCTCTCTACAATTGCGCTAGTAAACCGCTTATTGTTAGCTTAATGTAATCGCTATCATTATCGTTACATGCGTTAGCTTCGTATGCGTTTGTTTGTCGCGTGGAGAATACAAAGAAAGATGTCACACAACAATAAATACACTTGTATGATGAACCCGATGATGAGACTTTTGTCAACCGTTAGCATTTTATATCACAATGCAGTGTTCGAGTTGCGTAGCTGTTGCTCAGAATAAATAAGTTTAAATAAAATATTATTGAATTTACAAACACATAGCTTAGTTTAGGTTACGACTACTTAGAGAATACCAGTGAAAACGCGTGGGAATTAGTCTTTCGCACAGTTTTCGTCCTTGGCGTCGGACTTGTCGCCGGCGGCGGCTGTTTGTGATGGAGGCGGTTTACCACCGCCGCCTGATGCCTGTTGGGCAGGGCTGGCGTTATCTGACAGTTTTGATTCGTCTGCTTTCTCCGGTTGAGTATTCATATTCCCACCTGGAAATTGCAAAATTATTTTTTAGTACAACCTAGGAAAATAAATACAATAAACTTGCACATAAAGCAGTGAAGTTTTGCATTTCTTGAAAAAGTAAAAAAAACTTTTTTCATTAATTGAGAGGTGAACTCCATGAAAAAAGGTTTAGCAAACTTTTGCGATGAAATTTCGAAAAAAAGCAGACAAAACACAATAATAATAAAATAATAAAACAAATTAAAAACCTGCTCTGTGCCTTGTCTGGGAATTGCAATTGTACCAACCTTGATGACCATAGTACCTGCCGCTGCCGCCTCCGCCCGCTGAGCGATTGTTGGCATTCATGCGGTGCGGCTTTTGATTGGGGTTGTTTCCGGGATGATTCTGCGCGCTCTGCATCTGGCTTTGGTAATTAGTAGCAGGGCGCTGGATGGGCGTGGGGTAGCAGCGGGCCTGTAACAGTCAATGCTAGTAATGTGTTTGGTTGGCAGCTGCAAAAAACGCAACACAAGCAGGAAATTACCTGTCCGCCACCTTGTTGATTAGACATGCCACCGCCCCCATAGGGGTACTTGCTATTATGCGCAGTCGGCGACGGTTGCGGAGGTGGTTGTTTCATCTGCTGACGGGATTTGGGCGAAGCAATTTGTGAACCTAAAAATTGGAATTGAATTATCGGAATTTCTTATAAATATGATGTGGTAATTACCCGAATTAAACACCGATGATAAAACTTCCTGTTGTTGGCTCCCAGGGCTCTTCAACTGCTGTCTAGCCTGGTCCCCAATCTGTCCTTTCATATACGGGGTGTTCTGCATATTGGGCGAGCGATATAACGCCGCTGCTGCTGCCATCTGCATCTGGGTCGGCGTTGGGTACGTCGGATAATTCTGCATTCCAGCATTGGTATGCGATTGGTTGTGCGTAAACACACTCTGCTGTAAACCGAAGCCAGCCTGATGCTGCTGCATCTGCGACGGGAGACTGGAGCTCCCTTGGAAATACCCCGCGGTCTGCCCTGCTGTGGATCCGGAATAAAACGACGACGACTGCATTCCCGATGGCTGCAGGCCGGGTACAACACTATTGGGCCCACCGCGTTGCATCACAGGGTTGGGCATGTAATTCGCAGTAATTGCTTGTTCATAAGGAATATAAACCTGCTGACCTTGCTGGGATTGCTGCTGGTAGGCCTGGCCTACTCCCCCAGCTTTCGTCCCGATCGCACTAATCTGCTGATTACTGGGCTTGACCGACGGGGACATCAACGAATTGGAAGTTGAGGAAATCAACACTGTTGTGGGATTATTCAACTGCTGATTTCCCCCACAATTGCCGAAGGAAGTAGGCATCCTGTAATTGGAATACAAGTCCTGCTGGGGAGTAGCGTGGGGCTGATGGGGTTGACCTTGAAGGTATACAGATTGAGAGTAAGGACTAGACCCAGTTTGTCCTAGTCCGAACGAATACTGAGAGAACTGCGACCGCCCCTGGTTGTTCATGGTGTCGATCTGGAATGGGGCGTAGAGTCCAGTCTGCTGCGGGTAGTTCAACACCGTGGGGGGAGATGGTGCTGGTATACCACCATATTGGTTACTCCCAAGCCCAGCCTGGTAGTTGATATGTTGACTCGCATTGTACTGCTGAGGGGGTTGACCTAGTCCGCCCATAACTGGTTGGATAGGGGGAGGGGAGGACAGAGCGTGGCCCATGATAGGTCCCACGATGTTGGAGTGTGTCTGGTGGGTATTCAACAACTGCCCACCTGCCACTTGCTGTGTGGGTTTTACCTTGCACACATTGGTCGTGCTATTCGAAGAGGGATTGGGAGATGAATTGTAGACATCGTGATTCTCCTCGGGCATCTCCGACCCTTTACTAAACGCAGTTGCGTCCATTGCATTTGCATCGAAGGTAAAGTCCTCATGCTCCATGACATTCGGAATGCTGGAGATATTGGAATCCCAGACCTTCTTCACAGACTGAATCTTCAAATTCAGAACATCAGCAGTTAGAATGTTATTACTAACATTCGACCTTGTCAACATCTTCGATCCTTTGTCCTCCGTAATCGAAGAAATCTCAGACTCCAAGAAGTCCAGTTTCATGTCCTTCATCTCGTCCTCCTTGTTGAACAACTGCTGGATATCTTTATCCTTAACCAACAGCTCCCCAATGGGCTTGTTGAAGTTCAACCCATCATCTTGTTCCAGCTTACACCTGTCCATCCGTTTATCTCGTCGAGTATTGCCCCCCGGCACGGACTTGTAATTTGTATTTTCAAAGATGATGGTATTCAATGGCTTGGACCCATCTAGGACCTTATCATCTCCTGTAGGATGCAGTGTTGACTCCAGACTCTTGCACGTTGGGTCCATGCTGGGTATAACCATATCCTCGGCGCGGATTTGTGCAGACAGAGGTTTATCCCACGCATTCGCATTCGGCGACGTGCCCACCATGTCCTTGAGACTGTAAGGATTATTACCCTTCATGTTAATATCTTCACATATCATCTTCTGCATGCGATTGTGCTGCTCCTTGGCCTTGGCAAATCGAGGCGGGAGTATCTTATTTTGGCGGTTCCTATCGAAGGGTGACTTGTTCTGAACACTGGTGGAGACATTGGGAGACATGTTTGGCGGGGGGTTGATGGGCGTAGCCATTAGAGAAGGAATGTTCGCGACCTGCTGGGGTTGATTCGTTGGTCCCAATGTAAGCTTGGATGGTTGGGTTTGTTGGGTTTTCTTAACTTCCCTCCCATCGGATTTGCATGGAATTTTGGGTTTGTCATCTTTTTTATCAACCTTTCGATCTCTATCTCTCTCACTTCGATCCCTTTCTCTATCACCGGCTTTCTTACTCTTAACCTCCTGGAATCCATCTTCTAAAACCTCTTCATTCACTTTCAACTCAGGATCCTTACTATCGGCAACGACAGACAAATCCTTATCCTTCCCATCCTTGATATCCTTATCCTTAACAGCTCTTGAAGTAGCCCCTGACAATCCCGTGGACGTAGTTGTCACACCTGTTATACTCTGTCCTCTGCCATCACTCCTAGGCCCTCCAAAGCCACGTTTATCAACGTGCCTACTAGATGCAGGAGCCCCCACTCCACCTCCTCCAACATTACTACTTCCCATAGCACCACGACCCCCGCGGGACAACCCCCCACGTTGGGAATTCTTCGATTTCCTTCCATCAACATCAGAGTTATCGGAAACATCTCCATCTTGCTTAACCTTCACGGGCTTCCTTGTTTTATCATCCTTTACATCCTTCTTGCGGTTTTTCTCGTCAAATTTACCATCAGCCTCAGTTTTATCCTTCTCGTCCATATTCGAGAAAGGACTCTTGGCAGGAGGACCATAGGTATCCACTCGCTTGGAACCTCCACCACGTGATCCCCGGAAACTGCCATGCATTACCATTCCTCCCCTGCCCAGTCTGGAAGGTTCACCGCGCGGAACAAACGGAGTCTTCCTGTCTCTATCTCGATCACCCCTGTCATTCCTATCTCCTCGATCTCCACGATCAGCTCTATCCCTATCTCTATCACCCCTATCCCGATCTTGTTTATCTTTATTCCGTTCATCCTTCTCAAGTTTCTTCAGTAAATTAGACCCATTTTCCAAGGAGACATCATCCGCGGACCCTTCACTCTCAGTCATTTCCTGTCCCTTCCCTCGTACTCCCCTTCCACCCCTAGAATTCTTCTTTGCTCCTCCTCCCCCACCTCCGGCTCCACCTCCACCACCACCGCCACCACTACTACCATAAGAATTCCTATAAACTGTCACATTCCCAGACCAACGATTTCCCGACACTCCTTGGGCTTGTCCCTGGCTACCTTGCAAATCACCCCTAGTTCTATGTTTCCTGTCATCCTTATCATCTTCCTCATGTTTATCCTCCTTCAAATCCTTCAATTCCTTTACATCCTTCCCGTCCCTCACTTCTTTCCCTCTCAACATGTCCTTCTCCACCTGTACGGGAATAGAATCCGCCCAGGACTTCGGCTCCTCCACACTTTCCTTCTTCATGATACTCCATGCATCCTCTTCCTTTTTATCATGACCCCTCTTCATTAACTGAGTCAAATTCCTCTTCTCCCCTCTTAAATCCTCCGCTTCAATCTTGTCCTTCGTAATAGGTCCAGGAACCACTCTATGCTCCTTCTTCTTATCCTCGACTCTTTCTGGTTCCTCTGCCCAAGAACTATACTCCCTGGGTTCCGAATGACGAGCAGAGTCACGAGACTCCCGTGACGCACGTGAATCTCGACTGTCGGGACGCTGCGGACGCTTATCATGCCACTCATCACTGCTTTGCCTGCTGATAGTGTGGCCCTTATCATCATCATGCTTATAATCCAAAGACTTGCGAGTGATTGCCGAATCGTAGCGATGCCTATACTTGTCTTCATGATCCAAATCATCTCTATCACGAGGATCTCTGGGTTTTCGCTGTCCCGGACTGGTTTTCGGCTGCGGCCATCGATTTTCATTCTGGAATTGCTGTTGTTTCTGGAATCTCGGGGGCAAATTACTCTGGAACTGCTTGGAGAAGCTGCTGTGTTGCGTGGTATCGAGATTCCTATCGGCTTTATCAACCCGATCTACATTCCGCTCATTTCTACCTTCACCCCGATCACTTCTATCTCCACGTTCCTTCCTCCCATACGTCCCACGGCCTTCAATCATCGTGAGGTGTTTGAAGTCACTTTCCTTATTCTTTTTCTCCCCAGTCTCTTGTACCTTGCGCTCTTTCTCTCGTTCCCACTCTGGGAGTAAAATCGGCACTGGCGCAATCGACTGCGGAGGAACTGACGCAGGATTAATCGTTCCTACGCATTCATCCGGATCCTTGTCCCGTGAACTCTCGGCCATCCTAGCTTCAATTTCCTGCAGCTTTTTAGCAGCAGCTTGTCGTGATTCCAGGAACTTCTTCTCCTCTTCTTCCTTCCGCTGTTTAGCACGCAGCACAGCATCGGCGATTTCCTGCTGTTGACTGCGGCGTTGCGCGGACAAGTCGTCATCCTCCATACGACGTAGTAAAACATTACTTTTGTTATGGTTATGACTTACATGGTTACCAGTGTTGTGGCCTACAGCTCCTCCTCCACCGCTGTGATTTGGCGCATTTCCTGCGTTACCATGCACTCCACTGTTGTTACTCCCCACATTATTATTACTACTAACATTAGTAGATTGGATATTGATACTGTTACCCCACTTGTGCTCCGCCTCAGTCTTATCCTTCTCCACTTTCTTCTTTCCCTCTTTATCAACCTTCAACTCATCATCACTGAACGCCAGCTTCTGATTGTAGTCAATATCATCATTGATAGCCCATCCCATGTCCCCAGTGAGGTTATCCATCCCACTCAAATCCTCCTCGTTGATGATAGGTCGATGTGCCAACTCCTCCAAGTCCCTGTGTCTCACCTCCGGTCGGCGCTGGAGCTGTGGCTGCGACAGTGTCTGTGCAGGGGGTGCCATCGAGGCTTGCGGCAGTGAATGACCATTACCCACGCTGTTACCGCGGTACATGAAGTTCGGGACGAAGCCGCGCTGGCCGGCCGGGACCGAATGCGGCGGTGCTGCAGCGGGCGGAGCCGAGGACGCGCGCGCGCCTTGCATCCACTCGGTCTGCGGGCGGAGGCTCAGGCCGGGCGCGTACTGGCCTTCGGTAGCGACGCGTGGTGCGCCGCCATCGCCAGCGGACAAGCTGGGGAACTCGTGTTGAAACTGTGGGCTCTGGTACGGCGGCGGATGAGCCGCGTTCGCGTCGGCGCCGATCATCACAGCGCTCCAGGACTTGTCCAGCTGCGCGGCGGGACTGGCGGCCGCGGGCGGGTGCGGCTTGTTTGCTGGTTGGATTGTGGTCGTCACTGGGATTGCAATTGCTGCTTGGTGAGGTGTCAATGGGGGCTGTTGAGTTATTGGTGTTGTTGCATTGTTTACATTGGTTGAAATTGACTATAATTATCAAATAATTGTATAATTACCAATATATTCCTAATAAAACCAACAAAAATGTAATTGTACCATTATACATACAGTAGTAGTAGATGTCGGCACAGTGGATGTACTCTCCTGTTTGCCCCATCCTGAACCATTCGACGGGACTAAAGAAACCGCAGCGTCGGTACCGCTATGTTCAGATTTCAGTGACGGAAGGTTCGCTGGTGGGCGCCGAGTGTTGGGGACCTTACCCAAGCTTTGCATTCCATGTTTCTGAGAAAGTGTGCTCTTTGTCTGTTTGCTTTCTGAAGACTCGCCCTAAAACACATTCATTGGATTACAACACACTACACAACAATCAAACTGACCGACAATGAGTCAATTCTACTGAATTAGATCGCTAAAACGAAAACTTAAAAAATAAAACTCACCAAAGTAAACCTGTACAACTTATTGATATCCAATGATTGATACTTGGCTTTTTCCTTCTCGCCCTTCGAGGCCAACACAGGCAGAGTAGACATGCTGTCTGCACACAACCATTTAGATCTCCAGGACCCAATGAACGAACCTTTATCCTGGAAAAACACGGCACTTAATATCAACACCACTAACACTCTATGAACACCAATAGAACTGCGCGAGTAATAGATCTCCGCGATTAATTCCACAACATTCAATTACAATTCCGATGCGTAACGGTACACAGTAGTAGTAAGACGCTGCTGGTGTACTGTTACTCTTGGTGATGTTTGCTGATGTATTGCTGGTAGCACTGGTATACAATTACGAAACGTCCGCGGAGGAAAATCCGGCATTACCTTGGTCCGTCCAAATGGGTGAATCTCAATCAACAATCGAGTGAATGTGTAGGGCTGCGCGTCGGACGGATGATCACAGATTAAGAATACTATGAAGGCGATGCTCGCGTACGGCACTGCTGTGTATTTCGCTTGGTTTTGTTCAAAATGGCGGCGTACGCCGAAGAAGCGACGGCAGCGACGACGGGCTTGATCAATACTGTGACGTCGGCGATGTCAGCGCCGACAAGTGACGCGCTGCGGATGTGGCCTGAACTAAAGCGACGTTGCCAAGAGTAAATTTCAATGAAGCAAATTTAAAATTACATCACATCATCGTAATAGAAATTACAATATTATATAAAACGTTTTAAAATACAAACATTTCTTTTATTACAATTCGTAACTGATTTTTGTATATACATAAAATGTCAAATAGAATCTGTCAATATATGAATAATTATTACGTCAATGTGTATCACTGTGGACATCAACCTGCACGTCGTGGTGGCAGGACGTTGTTGATGTCCCTGGAAGAGAGGACGCGGATGTGGAAGCGTTTCCTACGTGGACAGCAGCAGGTGTAGATACACCTGAAGCTTGTCCATCGTATATAAAGTCTGTTAACATTAAAAAAACACACTCACACAAATTTATAAAATTTCAAGGTTCGTTCTCACTCTCGCGAAGCATAGGCGAGGCGAGAGTGTGAACGGTGTTTTTCCATTAACCGCAAGAAGCGCTTACATCGCGTTCACCCCCACACGAGCGCCTCGCGCGAGAGTATGAACCGTGTGAACGGGAAAATGTCAAAATTAATTCACTACTTGAATTTACCCTCAAACTGCTGAGAAAAGTATGAATAACCCTAGATTTAGTATGAAAACCCCCAATAAATAACGGAAAATAAGTAATTACTTCATTTTACTAAGAATAACAGGTTGTAACAGGTCATGGAAGGTTCATGGGTTCATTTTCAAGGGTTTAATGGAGGAAAGTCCGTCCTAGGAAACAAGGAGCACAATAATTAAAATTAACACATTACAAACATGTAATAGACATACCTGGTTTTGAGCAAGTACTCATACAATAAGTATCTCTGATCACTTGGCAGTTTTCAAGATTTAACTTCATAAACCTCTGCCCAAAGACAAAGTATCCAAGACCACCACCTACCAATACAGCTAGGAAGATCCACAAGTTGAAGGCCATGATGGTGAGCATGATTAGGTACCCAAGATTGTGTAACACGAGCCACAGCGATGTGTCACAAGCATAAATCGAAATTCTGACCAAGTATATCCAAATAATATGTGATTAAAACAAACTTAATAAAGACCCTACCTGTTGCGCATTGACAAATCCAACGGTTTGTGCATTGTTGCATTATCCGGCAGCAACGACGCATCTTCTTTCGGAGGACAAATGGTCTTAATCTGTTTAGCACGAATTATCAACTCCTTTTGTTTTTCTTTAGCCTGTACCAGCTTAATCCACTCAAACAGGAATGCCAGGCCTCCACATGCAATGCACAATGCCAACACACCAATCACAGAGTCGACGGAAAGGCCATAGAACATAAAATGCTCGATTTTTTGGCCCCACCAGAAGGACATGTGCATTTTTAACACTTTGCTTGACTTTCTTCCAGTGAAATGTCGTTTTCTGGGTGTAATTCAGCACATGTTTGCCTCACTTTGTTAATGGTGACGTGAAACTATTTGTTTTGCGTGCTCGATGATGAACTTCGTAAGAATTTGTAAGGAATTTGGAAAGATTTCACTGTTTTACTATTGAATTGATTAAATTGTAGGTTATAACCCGATTACTTGTGTTATTTCTGTCAATATTCGACCGAAACTCGGTTTCTGTTTCATTTTAGTTTATTGCAATGGAAACATTGAATACCACAGCAATATAAATGTTACAGTTGATAAGACAACTTGTCAATATTCTTATCACTGTCAATGCTTATCTTCTTACTTCACTGCAAACACGTACTGATTTTATTTTTACAAATCACAAGTTCAACTCACTCTAATATTAATTAATATTTTTTGTTTGACATAAACTCTGCTATTTCTCGGTTTGCTGCTTGGACTTCTTGTTGATGTTCAAGTTTTCTTTTTATGTATCGAGTTTTCTGCTCGAGATGTAATAAAAAATCGTCGATGTCCGGAGCTGTGTCTAGATACTCTTGCAGGTCCTTAGAAAGCTGATTTGAGGAATTACACACAGGAAAATTACTTTTCTTGGTTTGTGATGCTTTATATTTGCTGATTTCCTGGTCACATTTCGCAATTTGAGCCCTTAAACTATCGTTGAATTCTTGTAGATCTATTTCTACATTTAATTAGTAAATTTACATTAATATTAATGCTTAATTTATTGTTCGATAATAAATACTTACTGCGCTTATTGTTGTTTTCCATATTTATGGACTATATAAATTTAACGTTTTTAACCTTTTTAACGGTCAAATGCCATGTGCAAACACCTTAGGCAACCAAACATACACAAACTATAAATAACTATAAATAACAAATTTAATTATATAATAAAGATCATCAAATCTAGCACAGGAAATATATTTACACCCAGAGGATTATAATTATTTATTAATGAATTTGTCATTAAATATTTTCATAAATTATATTTGGTAACAGTGCCATCGTTGGCAGTAAGTGAAACTAAACATGTTAAATTTTAGTTTGACATTTGTGACCTTTTGTGACATTCCACAAGCTGCACGAAATAATTAACATTCAAACTTATAAGCATCGTGTACTTGAATGTGTAATTAAATGTGATTATGATATGAATATTGAGAATTATGAAACCTTGGATTATTTCTACAATACAAAGCCATACAACCTTCATAAAACTTTTAAACAGTGCAGTTTACTTATAAGTCACTAGTAATTAATTTTAGTTTGTAATTACAATACTTCTCATTGAGAAAAAGGAATTATCAGCTAGTTATCTTAGTTATTTGTTATATTTATATAAGTTTTGCGCCTTTGTAACGTTGATTTTAAAATCTAAACATAAAATCGTAAAAATTTAAAGATATGTAATATATCGTCAGTTATATATTATTACTTAACCAGATTTGCGTGAATACTCTCTTAACCACTCTACAATTTCCTGGAAGTAATCCTCCATCCATTCGATATTTGCCTGTGTCTGTTCAATTATTTGTCTTGCATTTCTCTGACTGAAGGAAGCGTCGCCTTCAAATCTCTTTGCAAACATTTTCATTTCTTCCAGTTCTTTTACCGTGTTTATATTGGATGTGACTGCATTCATGATGTTGTTCATTGTATGAACTGATTTGCCCATGCTATAAAGAATTGAATGTGTAATTGCTGACCAATCACAGCCTCCCATAACCACGCCCAATAACAGAACATAACCTATAAAATGAAATATACTTACTACAAATTAATCTCCTTCCATCTATCAATCACAAACCGCATGGCAACAGTTTGTCCCACAATCCTGCTCCCAACAGCACTGAACACCAAAGTAGCATCTTGCTTCCTGATCCCTGATCCTGGTGTAATCGCCAGAGCCATATACTTATTCAACAACCACGTCATCCGCGTGCATCCCAAAGCAGTGACCAACAACTCCCTCTCCGTAGCTATATCCGTATGAAGATACCTCTCCCACACGAAATTCCACTCCTTCTCACCCCCCACCTCAACCGCAGTGCAGTACACCACACTCTTCAAGTCAGCAGGAACGTTGTTATTCTTATCAGGGTCAGGGGCCATCATCCAGTTGCTGAAATCAGTGTGTACCCGGTTGATACAATCCGATAGGTCCAACTGACAAGCGCGTTTCAACACCCATTCCCTGAGGAAGGTCCTCAGCAGGGTATCATTCTGCTCCGGGAGGAACCCCACCTTCTGGTATATATCCCCCAGTAAGTGGGTCATATAAAACTTGAGTTTATCAAAGTGCCCACTACGTTGAAACATCTCAATGAGATAGTTCAGCTTACCCAGGGCTGCCTTCCAAGGTACATAGTCCTCTTCCTGCTGCAGATACTCACAGATTTGCAAGGCCGTGGAGTATCCAACATGACCAGCACTGGCTAATGATAGCACATCGTTGAGGATCTGCGCGCGGTTCTTCACATCCAGCAGGGTGTGGTTTGCTTTCAGCTGGGTTTCCAACAGGGACCATCCAAGGTCATCGTAGTTCACTCGATAATATCCGGTCTGATTCACATTCACCAATAACCATTCATCGGGTTTCAGTTGCACATCTAGGGCTATTTCCGCGCTGTCATTTGGAAACCAACTTCTCTTGGCTTCCAAGTTGGTAGATGTTTGATAGGTTATGGGTATCCACCATGTATACCCCGCTTCAGAGTTGATATGTTTACTTACCTCAAACTTCCTCTGTGTTAGTATCACCTGGTTGTCTTTAGTTCTGTTCACTGTTACTACCGGGAAGCCTTTTTGAAGGGTCCAAGTGTCCATCACTTGTTTCACAGTTAGTTCTGAGCTAAGGGTTTGGTCGGCATGTGCCTGGGAGGTTAGGGACGACCAGAGATCATCTTGTTCTGCGTTGCTGTACTTCTTCTCGTTGAGGTAATTAGTGAGGCCTTTTCGGAAGGTGGGAGTTGTGAGGAAGTCCTCCATCATTCGGATGATGGTCTCTCCCTTGGAGTAGGATATCCGGTCGAATATTTCGTTGATTTCACTTGGGTTGTTTACGGGTACCGAGATCGGGTGGGAGGAGTTGAGGGCGTCGAGGTTGAATACCATTTGAAGGTCGTTGACGACGAATTGGTCCATCATTTTCCATTCGGGGAATATCTAATTGTTAATAGAAGAAGATATTTAGTTAAGCTGGAAGCAATAGAATGAGTAGGGGAAGAAAGGAATATGGAGCAATCATAACTCACAGCATCCGTAGCAGTATACTCCAAATAAGAAGCAAACCCTTCATTCAGCCATAAATCCGTCCACCACACCGGCGTCACCAGATTCCCGAACCACTGATGTCCCAATTCATGCGCAATGACAGTAGCAACCCGTAGCAGATACTTCTTAGTAGAAACCCCTTCCTCGTACAAAAGCGCTGTCTCCCTGAAAGTGATCAAACCCCAATTCTCCATCGCCCCTGCAGAGAAATCCGGAATTGCAGCCAAGTCCATCTTCGGTAAGGGGAAGGACACATTGAAGAAACCCTCCAGGTGTGCGAGCAACTTGGGGCCTAGATCAGCAGCCACTTCTGTTTGACTATAAGCAGATTCCCGAGCATATAAAGAGAAGGTCCCAGTAGTTCGGTTCTTGAAATCGCTGACTATGAACGCCACCAGGTAAGTAGACATTGGCACTGAGGGTTGGAAAGAGTCCCAGGTGTAGTTCTCCAGGTCTTTGCTATTTTTATATCAACAAGAACAACATATATTAGGAATAGAAAAGACGAAAAAAGAGAAGAGTATAATTTACTGAGGTCTTGATTCCACCAAAGGCATGTTGGAGATACTCATGAGGTTATTAGGCCTCCCGATTGTAATTTGGAAGGTGGCCTTGAGAGCTGGTTCATCAAAACAAGGAAAAGCACGTCGGGCATCTGTGGGTTCGAATTGTGTAGCTGCTAACCATCTGCAATTATCCACACTTACATGAACACAATTTTTATAACAAAAAAGGACCATTTACCGTGTTTCATTCCCGTTTTGATAGGAACTGGCGTAGTAACCACTAAGGTCATCCCTCAAACCCCCCACAAATTCCATAGAGATGTTATAAACCCCCACAGAGATCTCCCTCTCCAATTCTAGAACGAAAAACTCCTCGTCCGGCTTCACCAAACACTGTTTCACTTGTACATCTTGCGGTCCTTCGAACCGGATCACCCTAACCGAGCTACAATCAATTGTGAGACCTTCCGCATGCAAGGTAATATTATCCGTGGGTATAGTGACATTCACCCGGATGTTATTGGATCCTTGGAAGGTGCGGTTCTCCATCAGGGTTAGAATCT
>JAODVP010107653.1:0-25704 GCA_025400035.1 Tetradonia laticeps
AGTATTCGTGGATAATTGGTCTTTCAAACACTTACTCTATTTCGACCACGACCCGTGCGTGTTTGAAAGCCCTCATAATCCACATATACTTTAATATACTGGCTGTTTCCTGTTTTCGGCTGCGGGCAAATTCTGCGCAATTTATGTTCTCCTAATACTTCATAGCAAGTTACACCAACCAAACTGAAAATTTTCAGCCGATATTTTGGCGTTGAAACTTGTCGTGAAGTATTAGGACAACAGATATTAAGCAGAGTTGCTCACCTTACATTTTGCAAAGTTTTGAACGGAATGTTTTCATCAGCGCATGTGTTTTAAATAACCTAATCTATTACAAATTAATAATGTTTTTATTAACCTTTATGTATACATACATGAATACAGTACATTGTAAAACGAAGTCTCTGAGTTGTATTTCTCTTAATATTTCGGTGCTTATAATATAATAGTGTTATTCATAAATAATAAAGTATACATGGTATGTAACACGTATTAACATTGCATTTTAATATTCAAGTATGTATATTGAACTTCTCATAACCAGTACCGAGGCGATACATCGAAGTTGACCAATCGTTCTGTACTCAACGTATAATTATATTAGATTAAAAAATCCAAAAACACCGTTGTTATGAGTATGTCCAAAGAGATGAAAATAAAGTGGTCAATTTCAATTTATACACCACATGTACTAAAAACGTGGTGCACCCACGTACTGACGAGACACTCGTCGTCGTGTTTTGATGAACAGGCACTAAATATACACAGTTGCTAGAACATTTTGCACATATTTCATTGTTTCACTGGACTATTAGATAACTTTTGATCTAAATATAAATATAAAGCAACAGTTCGTATTGTTGGCATGTGACCACCTTATTTCTCTATTTTTAGCCACATCTATAAAAAGGTGTTTTTAGATTTTCTAAATAAGGTATATTAATTTTATTAAACTTTATTTCAAACTAATAATCGCGATTTTAGGGGCTTTTGATTTACTGTTGTTCACAGCTGTTGTTGGTAACACTGGCGGTTACTGCGCATTCGGCGAATTCGACAGTTTCTGTCGAAACACTCTTCAATGTCCAACGAAGAGTTTACAAAAATAACTTACAAACGCAAATCAAGAAAGTATCAACAAGCTATCAAACAAGAAGCCGTCGTATCAACAAACAGTGACAACTTTAACATTGAGGAAACCATTAGGTAACTATTAATAACGAGTATAACTTGTAAAATCCAATTATAACCTCAAATATTTTCTCACCAAATCCACCAAAATAACTATTAAATAAGCAATATCATGATAAAAGACCTCTATATTTAGAAATATTATGCTTCAACGTATTAATATCTTTAATTTTAGGAGAGTTAATGAAGCAAAGGACGCAATTCTAGCAAGCAATTACTGTATAAATGTTCAGAATGCTATCCAAGAAGCACTTTCATTACTACATCTCGTACCACCAATAACATCCTCAAAATTACCGAAAGAAACATTTAAAGAGTTATTTTGTTTTGGCATTGGACATATTGCTGAGTGCGTAATATCCAGATATCAATTTGCATTAATTTTGATTCTCATTGAACAATATAACATTACCAGAGTTAAAATTAGTGATCCAATTCTCTCAGATAACGACATCAATGTGCTAGAACATTTCAACATTGACATCATTAAGGAAAATATTGAAGCTAAGTATCGTGTTACAGATTGTACTCTATTTTATTTACCACATTGTCCAAAACAATTGAGTAATAATTTATTATGGGCAAATTGGTCTAGAAATTGCTTGCAAAAGTGTGTAATATTTGCTAATAGTTTCTATAGTTTAATTGAGAACAACACAAATGCACAGTTAATGGAGAATGCAAAGTATTTGTTAAGAATTTCTTCATTTCTAAAAGAAATTGATGTTGTTAATAGTTTTAAGCATTTTGAAATATTCAATGATTTAGCTATTCATGTGTTTCCTTTGCATTTAAAGGCCGATGTAATGAATGATTTTTGGTTAGATAATTGTGAACCAAAATATTTAAAAGATATTGAATACATTGAAGTATAATTTTTAAGATATGTTGTGTCTATGCTGTAATTTATAGTACAAATTAATACAGTTAATTTAGCATCATTATTTGTTTCTAAAAATTACAAAATTAAAAAAAAATGAAGTGATACTTTTGGTTTAATTTATGTAATTGTATTTGTTTATTATTCTATTCTATAGGTGATATTTGAGCGCGACCATTTCCGATTATAATGTTTCTTATTATGTACTATTGGGTTTAGATGGGATTAAAACATATAATCTTGTTCAGAAATGGCTTCATCCCTAAGTAGAATTGGAGTATTACGAGGCATCGCTTCCGAACTCAAACGACAAGGTTCAGTCCCATTGAAAGATAACTTGATGTACAACTACATCATACAGCAATATCGCCGACATGCAACGACCGAAAAGCAGATTTGTAAAGCCCACGAAGAATTAAACTTCATTGCAGCCACGTATTTATGCTACATGAAGAGTCAACGACTGCAGCAACAAATCAATCAGGAATTCAGTGGGAAAGGTGAACGTACCACTCGTGACACCGCAAATCTTGTGGGATTTAAACTTCCACATGATCCCAAATAAGTCGATATTTATATAACCACTAGTTGTTGAAAATATATTGTTATAGTAATACATACATGAGCAAACATTCACATTGTAAAGTATATAGATCTGTAACAAGTGGCACATTTAGGAAGAATATTCCTTCTCTAGAAATTTCGCAATAGTGGTAAGTTGCACATTGTGGGTGCCTTCATAGATACTTCCGATTTTGGCATCACGGAAGAATTTCTCTTGTGGGAAGTCCTTGGTAAAGCCGACGCCTCCCATCCAATCAATGCATTTGATGGTGGCGAATTGAGCTACATCCGCCGCGTAGTATTTGGCCATAGCCGCTTCCTTCGCGAAGGATTTTCCTTGCTCTACTAATCTCGCCGCGTTGTAGGTTAACAAACGTGCCGCTTCTATTTTTGTGTGAACTTCTGCGATTTGATGTTGCATCCCCTTAAAATTATAAATTGTAGTTTAGACTCCGCTTTACGAGGAGGGCAAACATAACCTCAAAATCATTTAGGCTATTACTAGTTGAACCAGTTGAACTATCACTCAATATACCCTGAGTTATAGTTCAACTACAGTCGTGAAAGGTCACATAACCTTTAAATTTATACCAACCTGGAATTTATAAATTGGTTGACCAAACTGTTGACGTTCCATTGTATATGGAATCGTAGCATCGAAAGCACCCTGCGCGCATCCAATCATCTGGGCTGCAATTCCAATTCTACCCTCGTTTAAAAACCCAGCTGCATACTTATACCCATGTCCAAACTCTCCCAAGATGGCGGATTCGTGCACGCGTACATTCTCGAAGGTCAACATGCAAGTACCACTCGCACAGATCCCCAGCTTATTTTCCGGTTTGTTCACGGTGAAACCAGGCGTATCACGCTCCACAATAAAACAGGTAATGCCTTTGTAACCCTAAAAACAAAGTTTAACCACGTCAAATTCAGAAATAGATAGGTTATGTTAGGACTTACAGCTTCCGGTTTAGCATTAGCCATAACCAAGAAAACGCCAGCAATGTCCGAATTGGAAATCCACATCTTGCTGCCATTGATCACGTAATGATCGCCATCCTTCTTCGCAGTAGTCTTGAGTGAAAAAGCGTCGGTACCACTACTAGGCTCAGTCAACGCAAAACTGCTAACTGTATCTTTGGCTAGCATGGAGAGGTACTTTTTCTTTTGTTCTTCCGTGCCCAGTTTAATGATGACATTACCAATCAGTGTGTTTTGCAGGTCAACAAGTATTCCAACCGCGGGGTCCACTTTTGAAATTTCTTCGACTACTTGGATGGTGGTCATGAAGGAGCAGCCGGAACCGCCATATTCAATAGGGATTTCGACACCCATCAACTGACAGTGAGTGATTTTATATATTATTCAAATTAAATTAACATGTAAATAGCGTTATCTACTATATTTAATTAGTACTACATAACAGGTTCCCAGTTGTCTTGTGTGACGTATTGTTAGATTATGTATTACGTAAGACAAATAATGATAATGTAATCATTCAAATGATTACCATTTACACATGAGACCATATTCCTAGGGTAAAGTCCATCATACAAACTCTTACATAGTCTATAGTTTGAAATATCGAGAAAATTACTGTGCATATTTGAACGTACTTACACCATTTTGAAAGAGCATGTCAACAACAGAGTCCTTGATCTTATGTTCAGCTTCCATTTCCCTAACTAATGGCAGAATTTGTTCCTTTGCTAATCTTGCAACTGTAATACGCATGCAACAAAATTAATTACAATTGGTCCTTAACTGGTCCCAATTAATGGGCCATACCTGTTTCTTTCATCATAACTTCATCGTCGTTTAACATTGTGAGTGGAAGACGTGGCGCTGAACCTGCATCGCATTGTAGTTTTGTTGTACTCGAAAAACTTCGGATTAGTGTGTTCGTGGCAGTAGTGCTCTACAATAATTTAATTTAGGTTTCGCTATACATTTTCACGGTAATATAATGAAGTACAGGAATATGTATATATAGTGCTTGTTACAGTAATTGACAACGTGTAAAATAAAAACTTTAGTGCCATTTAACTAATTTTATATGTGTTTAAAATAATTAAGTTACTCACCACATTATTTAATTTAAGTAATCCTTTTAAACTGTTCATTGTGATATAAGATATGTGATATGGTATTGTTGAGATTTAGTGAGTGAAGTGAACGCAGTTAACGTCAAGGAAATTGTTAAATTAAAGATAAACTAGCGACGTGTGCGCGGCAGCGCAGCGCGAGTCGAAAACTGGTTCCCTGCGCGTACTCAGGAGATAAGTCAAGTCAACTTGGTCCAATTCCTGCACTTCCAACACTTCCCACAGTTTTGACCGTTTGAACTTCCTACAGTCCAATAGTTGTTCCACAACTGCAATCAACGCAACTAGATCCGTGAAAGAGACCACACACCAGTAACAGCAGTAAAGCAGATAAAAAATAGATAAAGCATATTTATGTGAAAATCATGCTTAACATGTAAATGAAAGGTGCAAATAATCCGTCTTTATTGAAATATTGTAGTATGCAAGTTGATTCTCCCCACTTCAATTTAGACTTGGAATGTCGATTGTATTGTAGAGGTACCTAAACATGACAAGTACTTGTTGAACATGTTGTTGATTGTTCCTTCGTTGTTGAACACTGTCATCATTCATTAGGTAGATCTATTATTACGCATGTATTCTAATTACGGGGAAGGTACTTTATTTCTTTTGTTTTGTAATAACTTAATTATTTTGATATTATTCATGTAAAATTGACTGGGAAATTATTCTTTATGTGTTAGTTAACAGATAACGCAACAGCCTTGAATAGAATTCAACTTTTGTGGAGTTCTGCTCTAAATTAACTAAGGAGCGTCTCATGTTTCGTACCTATCACTGACACTTGTTAGCTACAGCTAGAGTTTGATATAAAGCAGCTGACTTGGTCTTTTGGAATGAAATCCAGAGAGATTAAATATTCCATGTGCACTTATGCATACTTTGCAGTGTTCGGCGTTAAACCACAATGCTGAACACAATCTTTCAAAACAATTCTTTTCTTAGAAGATTTGCACAATATTTTTTCTTTTTGCCTTTATAAAGTATTAATATCATATATAAATCATTATAGTAATCTATACTAATATATAAAGCTGAAAAGTTTGTTTGGTTGATGGCACTAATCTCAGGAACTACTGGTTCGAATTGAAAAATTCTTTTAGTGTTGAATAGAGCATTTCTAGAGGAAGGCTTTAGGCTATATAACATCACGCTGCGACTATTAGGGGCGCAGAAATAACGGAAAATGTTATAACACCGATATAAAATTCACCCGTGCCGCATGATGTGCAAGGAGGTGTGGCGGTGTGGGTGTACCTCTACGAGGTACCATGCTGCGTGGCGCAGACGCGTGGTCGGCTCCGTTCTGAACAATTGTATGCAGCGTTATTTGTTTTTGCGATACAATATCGTTGTGTAATAATACTTTTTAAATATTTTTTAAATTTACGTGAGTACCAAATAAAGGTAAATATAATTAGCTACAGCGAAGCGTAGCTAGGCGTTCTAGTTATGTTATAAATAGAACTGTTAGAAGATTGTATCTTCAATAGTTTTTGAGTTATCAATTTTTATTATTTTAAGACCTAAAATCGAATAAGTACGGCTCCGGTTATTCGGACTACTTGGGATCGGAGCCTGTCCCCATAATCAAAAAGACGGATGATTGGACAGCATATAAAATACATAGTAGTGCGCAATGCTCTGTGTTCGTCGCTTGGCATTCCGGTTAATCGGCGTCCGGATAACCGGAGTTTTACTGTAATTGCCAAAAATAGATGAGTGATGTGCTCGGAACAATGTTGGGCACAAAACTAATAGGAGATACGAACTAGGATCGATTTGCACCGATAAGCTTAATGGATGAAAATTTGTTTATAATAAATTTAGTATAGTATTCATAATAGAGTAAATTCTTGACTAGAGTACGTTTCATTAAATATTGTTTACGTATTAAGCACTTTACCAATACATGTAACGAATCTATTCTTTTCTAACCTAACTATGGGTTGGCAGGTACAAAGCAAGACTTTAAAAATCAAATCTTTCTAGCAGGTCAGAAATTCATAATTATGCCAGAGGAAGAATGGACAATCGAACGCATTCAAGTGCTATAAGATCCATACTTTCGAATAGTATTAAACTTATCCCTTAAACACTTTGGTAAAGTGCTTAAAACGAAGACAATATTTAATTTAACATATTTTGGTCAAGAATTATTTAGGCAACCTATTTGGAATGTATTTCTACTGTAAATATGTACTAAATTGGTTATAAACAAATTTTCATTCATTAAACTTATCGTTCCAAAACGATCCTAGTTCATATCCTTGACTATTGGTATGGTGAGAAATTCTCAGTGAATGATACTAAATTGGAATCAGTGGCAAGTAATTTTGTTATTGCACGTATATACCTATCAGGTCAGTTACTGAACTTCAGTAGAACTGAAAAAATATTGTTCCATGTGCAAAGTTCTAATAAACAAGTTTTCTATAAGAAAATTGACAAGTGATTATGGCCCCTTGCAATTCAAAGTGCATATAACAAAACCTATCTACCTATATTACTTATCTTCTCTTGATTGCTTAAAAAATGCGAATATAATTTTCAATAATAAAAACAATAAATTGTGCAAAATTCTTCGAAGAACACCGTTATTTATGTGTAGACTAACTTTTTAAATTTTTTATGTACATACTTGATATTTTCCCATCGAAAAACCAAAAAAGGGAACGCCAAACTTAAAAGAGATTTAAAAATTGAAATTGGTTTGGTAATGGTTTTTCTCCTCCTGTGTAAATCGGTAATGGTTATTAGTTATTATTTTGAAAAGAAAAAAAGGTTACAATAGTAACGGTTTTAGCTTTTTGGTATACAAAAAAATGGTTATGTTACAGTTAAATTGAATCTAATTGTACAAAACCATTAATTAAATTTGAGTATGTATTAAAATTGAATAAAAATAAATTAAAATATTAAAATATCAGCGGCACTCATAAATATTCAAGTATATTTCAATGCCAATGTCTAAATTAAAAGGAATTCAGAGTTTTCAAAAGACTCTCCTGCAAGTGAGATATGAATATAATAAAATTAAAATAAGAAGATTATAATATTCCAAATATTAATAAAAAACCCGTTTAACAATATGTACCGTTCAAAAAAGGTATTTTGAAAAAAAAAATCAAATGATACTGATAATGATTTTCGGCTGCCCAATTAAATTATAAACGGTAACGGTACTTGCTAAAAAGTGTTCTCAAAAATTACGTATTTCGCTAACCATTTTGAAACGGTTCATATCGCTGCTTTGAGATTAGCAAGTCTTTTCCAAAAATTAATGTTAGTTCCGGATTAAGCTATAATACATCTCTACAGAATTTTGTAGACGTGAACATTTTTACGGTTATAGTGAAATCATGTCAATATAAGCAGCATAAGTAATGAATAAATATGTACATAATGATTTTGTTTACGTTCGAAAACAATTATGTTTTATTGTGCTGAGGTATGCATATGGAACCTTGAAACGTCCAGCAAAATACTGTGGCATTTAGTACCCTCGCACGTGTCATCCAATATAGTGCGCGCAATATTTTCCCCAAAAATTATAACAAAGGAATGGTGATAATTTGACTTAGGTTAAACAGATGGTGGAAAAACAACGTATTGAAATTATAAACTCGCATAGCCTATTATTACATGATATGATAACCATGTGCGGTCTAGAGTTTAGGCCCCACTTTCCTACATCGCTGTTGCTAGTGTTACAAAACTGAGCAAAACTAAACCAAACTGATATAAGACTGTTTCAATTATGTGATATATGTAATCAGTGACCCGGCCGACTAATCTATCTACGCATTTCACGATGTCATGAATAATCAGGCTACATAATATCATAATGTCATAGATAATAATTGTAAATATATAATCATAACTGATATGTGAAACTCCAGTGAATTGCAATAATGAACGTAATAGAACATTCGTGCTTTATAAAAGAATAAAAACAAAAAGCAGATAATGATAGTAGTTGCTGTAATTGCCATACTTGCCATTCATTACACATATTAATTCCATGAAAAAACCAAGTACATACATTCATATCTCGGCTTAACCTAACCTAACCACTTTAATTATGAACTTGTACCTACAATGGTACAAGCTATTCAATTTGCTCATATAACAACTCAGAATTACAGTATGACACAGTTGCAGTAGTCAGAGTAGTCTGAGTTGAACTCTTACTCGGTAAAAACGTTCAGACGGGTTCTTCAACTTTCTCAATTCGTTATGCAAAATAATTAAAGTCAATGAAAGAAATTCATACCACCTTCCACGTGTTAAAGTTATCAGTTGGTGTTATCAGTATACATACCAACAAACGAGTGTGTTATCACTTATCACCATTATATTTTTTCCAAGCGAAGGATTGAATATATCTATTTATAGTTAGTTGTAGATAGGTAGATTTCCTTTAAATTCTGTAAAAACAAGTGCAACGTGTAGTTAACTCAATATCTACGTAAACACATTTTCGAACGTAATACGTGATTAGGTTCCTGCAATAGCGAAGCTTTACTCTCAATCAAAATTGCTATACAAAAAACTACCTAAGGAATTGTATCCGAGAAGATGTCGACTGAATACGTATCCATCTATTCCAAAGAACTTCAACAGCAATTACTAGATGAATTCAAAGATATTTTGAAAGGTAATGGCTATAATAAGTAAACATTTGTTAATTACTTAATCATTGGATTCAAATATATAGTAAAAGTTATAATTGTATTGTTCATACATTAACTATTGTATTGTAAACAGATAAAATATATTTGGATCATGCTGGTGCAACTCTCTATTCTCAAACACAAATTCGTGAAGTGCATGCTGACTTATCACGAAATTTGTTTGCTAACCCACATTCCAAAAGCATCACAAGTAAAACAACTGAAGATATCATAGATTCTGTTAGATACCAGTAAGTCCCAGCAAATTGAACCGTATTTAATAATTAAATTGTTTTTAATTAGACTAGAATTTTAGATTTCTTCGGCACTAATAGTGAAGAATACAGCGTCATATTTACATCGGGAGCAACAGCTGCTTTGAAATTAGTAGCAGAGACTTTCGATTATCAAGATGGCCGCCTGGTGTACCTCCGGGAAAATCACACTTCCGTTCTTGGAATGCGGGCATATGCTAATAAACATTCTGCTTTATCGACTGAAGAAGCGTTTGCTATTTTTGGCACAGATCAAGGTGATCCAAGTAATCAAAATAAAGAAAGTAAACATAAAGAAATGAACACACATATGAATGGAAATGTGTGCCAAAATAATTTGTTCGTGTACCCTGCTCAGTGTAACTTTTCCGGATTCAAATACCCTCTCGGATGGATCTCAAAGACTCACAATGGAAGTTTGCAAAGAGATAATGGGGCATATTCAAATTGGTATTGTTTTCTGGACGCTGCATCATTTGTAGGGACCAATCCACTTAACTTACAATTAGCTAAACACCAAGCAGACTTTGTTTGTGTGTCTTTCTATAAAATATTTGGGTATCCAACGGGGTTGGGTGCTCTTTTGGTTAAGAATTCAGTAGGGCATTTGCTTAAGAAGAAATATTTTGGAGGAGGGACAGTGTTTATGGCATTACCGAATGAGAATATTGTTGTGCATCGAAGTAATTTACAAGAAAAGTATGATAATATATGCACTTCGAATCAAATGTTATAACATATAATATTGTAGATTTGAAGATGGTACAATATCATATTTATCAATAGCTGCAATAAAACACGGATTTGCTAATTTGAAACACCATAACCTGCAAATGGCGACCATACAATTACATGTCTTCAACCTAGCTAGATATGTTCATAACAACTTGGTTTCCTTCAAACACTTTAATAACAAACCTGTGTGTATGTTGTATCATGATGGGGAATTTCAATCAATGGACCGTCAAGGAGGAATTGTAAATTTTAATATCCTTCGAGCTGATGGGTCTTTTATTGGATTTGCAGAAGTTATGCACATTGCTAATTTGTACAATATTAGTTTACGTACGGGATGTTTTTGTAATCCAGGGGCATGCCAACGTTATTTACATATATCATCATTGGAAGTTCAGTATTTTTACGAGGTGGGTGCTTTGTATATTTTAATAACTCCTGGGTATAGGTTAGGTTAGATTAGTAAAAGTTGATATTAAGTATTAGGTTATTTTTAATAAATACAAAATATATTTTTAAGATGGGACATGTGTGCGGAGACCAGCGGGACCTCATCGATGGCAAACCAACTGGTTCCGTCCGAATATCATTCGGTTACATGTCTACACAAAACGACGCTGACGCCATTTTGAATATGGTTCGGTCTTGTTTCATTCAAATGACACCACTGCCTCAGAAAATAGAAGCGAATAATACCGAATATTGCAAAGGAGACCTAACTAAGGCAGTTATAGGTAAACTAGAGAAGATCTACATCTATCCTATTAAATCCTGTGCAGCTTTTGAAGTCAGCAGTGCATGGAATTTAGTATCGACTGGTTTGCAATATGATCGAGAGTGGATGATTGTGAAACAAGATGGCAGCTGTCTGACGCAGAAGCATGAAACGAGAATGTGTTTGATTCAGCCCAAAATTAACTTGGACACGGGGAAATTGATATTGTATTTTGAAGGAGATGAAGGAGTTGCAATTGACTTAGATATCACTTTTGATACTTACCGATGCCATAGTAAGGTATGTGGTGATAAAATACAAGGTTGGGATTGTGGTGACCAAGCTGGTACTTGGTTGGACGCTATGTTAGGTTATGATGGGTTAAGGCTCATTAAACAATTTGAAAGAAATGTTAGAAAGCAGGAAGCGAAGTTGTCCTTGGTAAATAAAGCACAATTTCTGTTGATAAACGAGGCTAGTGTTGAGTGGCTTTATGACAGGGTCCCTGGAGATGACCTTGAAGAGAAAGAAACGCTAGAACAGTCAATAGCTCGATTCAGACCTAACCTCTTGATGGACTTTGGTAAACCCTTTGTTGAAAATGACTTCCAGGACATCTACATAGAAGATTTAAAGTTTTCTGTGAGTTTTAAGGTTCATTGTAAGTTAGATCAAGCTGAGTACTTATTGTCTTTACGTTATCAGGTACAAGGAAAATGCACTCGGTGTCAAATGATATGTATTGACCAGAACAGTGGAATCAAAACAGTGGAACCCTTACGAACTTTATCAAGAGAATTCAGTGGGAAAATCACATTCGGCATATATCTGCATCTCGATCATATTACAGGTGAATCTCGTAGAATCGCTCCGGCCATGGAATCTACCGCCATTAAGGCTGACAGCTAGAATTGTCATATAAAATGTCCCTGTCCTCGGCGAATGCCACAAAATCCCAAATTCACCCTCACCTTTTTGTCACACTTCTTTCGACGTAAATTCTCCGTAGTGTCTCATCTTGGAGTAAAAAAGAACGGTGTGAGCCATGGCCACGATATTGCGCAACTGTCCGCGCCTATTGCGGACCGTACAATACGCCGAGGGCACCACGCCGCGCACGTTTGCACGCGCGAAAGGAAAAAAGTTGCGCAAGGCTCCAGGTCCCCCGCGCAAAAAGGTCCGCAAGGTGTGCCGACACGTGTATCCCTATCCGAAATGCATCGACCTGTTCAGCTTACGTCCAGAACCTTACTGCATCGAAACAGGTGGGCCATGTCAACCAGGGAGCACATTGCTCCTTCTGACTGGAATAATACTACTCGGCATGAGCCTCTACTGGTGCTACACCATACCGATGGATTTACTTTTTAACAGCGGGGATAACGACGATGAGTGCTGTAGCGATGACGAATAAATATCTGATTGAATTCTAGTATAACGGATGGGCTTGGAAAGATGAGATACATTCATCTGATAAACGGAATACAGCTTTTCAAACTAGTTGTGTTGTTTTATTGTTGTTAAACTCTTTGCGTACATAACCTAAGCTTAGTGAGCACCAGTTAAATTGTAACAAATTTTTTACAAGTATCAGTTTCCTACGATATCTACAAACCGTCAATAACTATACCAACCTACTTTCATTGAGAATACCCGTATTGTAAATTCTATCCCAGCCAATGACAACCAATTGAAACCAATTTACCAATTATAATATTAAACTACGGAACACTACGGTACACTGTTGATTTAATCGTCAAGATGCCGCCTGATTTAGTGCTCAAAGGGCCCACAGGCAAAATATTTATCGGTGCAACTCATCAAACATTTATCGTAGCAGAAATCGGACAAAATCATCAAGGTGACGTCGAGCTTGCAAAACAGTTAATTTGGGAAGCAAAAGTAAGATATTTCATTATTATAATTTATTACATATTTACTTATAATTCGTTTATTTACCGCCAGAATGCAGGTGCGGATTGCGTAAAATTCCAAAAAACAAGTCTACCTCACAGATTCACACCATCTGCATTGGCTCGCTCATATCAGAGTGTAAATTCATTCGGACCAACGTACGGCGATCACCGTCAAAGTTTGGAATTATCCGATGAAGAATTTTCAATTCTACAGAAATATGCAACATCCGTAAATGTTATGTTCACTGCGTCCGCTATGGATACAAAATCCCTGGACAAAATGGCCATGGCCATGAATGTGCCGTTCATAAAAATCGGTTCTGGCGATGCAAATAACTTCCCACTAATTAAGAAAGCTGCTGAGATGAGAATACCGTTGATAGTCTCAACTGGAATGCAAAGTTTCGAGACTATAGAGAAGATTTACCAAATTATCAGCACTTGTCATAAAAATTTTGTTTTATTGCATTGTGTCTCTGCTTATCCTACAACTTCACAAGATGCTAATCTTCAACTAATCCACGTTTATAAGGAAGTCTTTCCAGATATTCATATTGGATATTCCGGTCATGAATTGGGAAGCATAGCACATCTTGCTGTTGCAGCAGGTGCAAAGGTAAACAAATAAAATACTATAACAATAAACAAAATTAATGTACAAGCATTCTATACTATTATAGTATATTAAAGTGTAAGTGGCTTTCAAACACGAACGACTTTTCGAAACACAATAATGCGCACGATACGGCATGCTTGATATTAACAAAATAATGTACCAAGGTATAATAAGATAAATTGTATTACAGGTCATTGAGAGACATTTCACTTTCGATAAAACAATGAAAGGAAGTGATCACGCTTGTTCCCTCGATCCTAAAGAATTTCGAGATATGGTAAATGCAATACGGGACGTAGAGATTGTCATGGGATGTAGAACTAAAATGGTGTTACCTTGTGAGTTAGCTTGCCGAGAAAAACTAGGGAAATCACTGGTTGCTGCGAAGGAACTATATTCAGGATGTATTCTTAAGGAAGACGACGTTGCCGTGAAAGTTTCCCATGTTCTTGGTATTCCAGGGGATAAATTTTATGAAGTTGTTGGATCACAATTGAACAAAGATTATAAAGAAGATGAGGCTTTCGATTTCCAGCATTTAAAGATTAAAAGCTAAATGCTATCGTCGAAATTACCAGTACTAGTATCTAGATCAAAGGTTCGCAACCTGTATATTGCTTATCACTACTTACTAAAATTATCAGGCCCACAAAACGTTGAAAAACTTTGATTTAGATCATGGGTGTTTTAACCGTGAACCTTAGTAGATTTAATTTGCCCTAGCGAGGGTAAGGCACAATTGGAAAGTCATGATACAAATAAGAGTTTTGGGTCACGCCTCGGCTTTTGATGATATTGCATTGTTTGTGCATTGTTTGTGCAGATTTTCGGAAAATAAAGCATTGGGTAATCATAGCATGTTTGGGTATTTCTAAATGTTGGTATAGATCGCGTGATTTTGGTAGTGACAAAAGGATTGGTAAGATTGATTTTGAATGAATTTTGATAAACTCCAATATTAGGAATATCTACGACTATATAGTTTTGTATTAAGTGACGGTTCCGGAACGGTAATTCAGTTCCGCGCACAAATTCAGATATCAAAGAATGGTAAACAGTATTACAATTGGCCAAAAATCACACACTGAATATCGTTTTAAAACTTTGAAAATTTTCATAAATAAAAAAATTCTTCCGAGGCCTTTTTCCGGGACACTATTGTACTTATCAAATTATAAGTTGAACCGTGAGATTAGTTATGCCCACGACTACATAATATCAAAATTTCAGTTGGATCCGAGCACTTTCATGCAAGCGGACCAAAATTCTTCATAGCGCCAACACTAGTGACTTTTTTGTCGAACAAACTGAAACTGACCGTAGAGAAAAATGAAAAAAACTGCTCTATACAGATTGGAAATCTGCATGAAATTGCGTAAACAGTTTTCCATTAACTCTAATATTTTCGGAGAAAAAGCGCAAAATCTTTTTAGGAATTTAGAAACATTCAGGATTCAAACAGTTAGCGATGAGGAAATCATATCTGAAGGTAATTTTTCATTATCACTTAAATTGTTATTTAATTGAGTTATTAAAATTTTTTGAAAAATTCAATTTATTGAAAAAATCATTTTTTTTAAATACCAAAATATCGTAGTTCTTTAATGAAATGAGAAAGATTAGGAAATTTTGTTTTATGACATCAAATAGGACAAGTTGAGTTTCAAGTTTTAACTGTAATTAATTCATAACTTCGAATCAAATTGAGAAATCACAAAAATGTAAACGGTCTTTAAATCAGGAGGAAATTGTGCAACGGATACAACTTTTAAACTTAAAAAAAATCCACATTCAAAAAAATTTTCTAAAGCCCTTTTCCTTGGAAACTATAAAAGTAAAAAAACTAAAACTTGCACCTAGAGATAGCTTGTGCATATGACTACGTAATATCAAAATTGCAGATCAATCCGAGCACTTTCATGCAAAACGACTAAAATTCTCTAAGGGGTAACACTGGCGACTTTTTCGTCGAAAAAACTGAAGCTGACCCTAGAGAATAATGAAAAAAACTGCTCGATGCAGAATGAAAATCTGCATGCAATAGCGTAAACAGTTTTCCCTTAACTCTAATATTTTTAAAGAAAAAGTGGAAAATCTCTTTAGAAATTTTGGGAGTGGGTCTCGGAAAAATTTTAAACTTACAGGACTTATGCAGATTGAGACGAGGAATTCATATTTGAAGGTATTTTTGCATTCTCACTGACATTTTTAGACTTATTAAAGATTTTTGAAAAGTTTAAAGATTTTACTACAATATATTGAAGGGATGGCCAACTACGTTGCCATGAGAAACCGAAAAATTATAGATCTGTCTCAATGCAGATCTCCTTATTGGCCACCCCCATTTCATTACGTTATGTATCGATGTTTGCCGTAATATTGTCGCCGTATCTTTCGATTAGAAGAATCTAGCGAAGCCAGGGTAGAAAAGTTGAGTTTTCTGATTTTCCCCTTATATGCACATCATGCCAAATTTCAGCCCTCTACCTAGTCGGGAAGAGTGTTTTCCGTTATACTTACGATTATTTTATGGCCAAAATTGCAGATTTTGATATTCTGTAACTCCGCAAGATTGCAATATGGAAGCATGTATGTTTTGAATTTGCAAGCTGTAAAATATTTGGGACCGGACTTATAAGAGCACGATTTATGCCGTGACATGTAAGCGATGTAAGCAGTAAATATATTGCGGGCAGTTATCAGCCTTGGCCAGTGCTCTGCCGCGCGCCCTATTATATTTCCCGAGAAAATCGGAAAAAATAATATTGGAAAGATTTGGAGTGGATCTGAAGTGGAACAATTTGGAAACCTTTATCTTCAAACAACTCATGAATATCCGTTTTTCGGGAATTTCTCGCAAATTGGAGCATCAATCGGTCTGTAATCCGCAGTGTTCTTGAAAGTTTGAGCTTTCTGGGTTGCCGAGAAGTGGTCGAAATTTCAATCTCAATTTTGGTGAATAAACTTATATACAGGGGCGGATTTACCTATGGTGGAGGGGGTACGGTGCACCCGGGCGCCAGGTGTTAGGGGGCGCCGACAGCCGGGATTTGTCGTTGTCGAGTACAAATGAAATAAGTGAAAGAGTAAGCAGACAATTATTAGCAACAAATTATAATTCAAACCTATCACATTTTACTTCACTTTTTAGTTATTATTTCACCAGCATGCAAAAATACTCACACAGTATTTTTGTTTGTGAACGATGCAGCATTTTTCAAAGAAATCGACAAGTGCTTGTTCTTCACCGCATTCAAATTTATAGCTCTCAATCAGTTTGATTTATTAACTCAAACTTGCATAGTGACCTCGTGCCTTTACGATTTCCTTCTGCTGGGTTCTTCTGCCCTCGTGCTAACATTTTTGAAATTCCAAAATTACCAAAGTATCGTAGTATCGAAGAAGGAGTTTTCGAAAATATCGTTCGATTCCGATGCAAGTATCGAGGACCCAACCCTAATCAGAACATGTTAACGTTTCAGGGGGCGCCAGGATATTTATTACACCCGGGCGCATGATAGGCTAGAGCCGCTCCTGATTGCAATAAAACTCAAAATTCGCGCACACATGTTCAATTCTGTACTGGATTTTTTGCATACATCCGCGGATTACAAGTAACTGCGGACCGCCGACATTTCTACATATGACAATTTTGTCACTTCACATAGGCAATTGCATTACGTATCAAAGGATCAACCAAAATAAGAAAATGTCCACTAAACATCTGTTCAGAACAAGTTTAATTTCAAAGTAACATTCATAAAGTTCAATATTAAAAGATTTTAAAAGATATAAATGTAAGCATCTCAACATTCGCGGCTCGCCCACGATTTGAATGTTGAACTGCTACATCGAAATGAACTTACCGCGATGAATTTTAAGATTTGATCAATCAAAGTTTCCATGTTACGAAGCATTGTCGTTTACAAATCGGATGACAACTGATGAAGATTATCTAGCATTTGTGTTCCAAATGTGTTACACAAATTTGACATAATACATAATAAACTAACCGAGAGGGAAATTAATAATAATTCATTAAAATAACGGAGCATTCAAGCGCATTCTTCGTTTTGCATCTCGCAAATAACAATGTGCCGGTGCGACCGACAACAATTTGCGTTATTTCGGTGGCTAGCACATGCAAGCTATCTCCGACAACACTCAGCAACGAGTGTATTTAATCAGCTTGTAATTCAAGGCATATGCGTCTTTGTACGAGATGAACTCGTACAAAGTATAAGACAAGACAAGAAATCAAGAATCACACGCCGCATGCTCCTTAATTAGTATGAAGATCACAATCAGTGATACCATCAATCTGTCATTTAGTTGTCGATTTTTGTTTTAAAGATTTTGACATCCGCCGGCCGTCGTCATGATGTGCCGATGCCGACGCTAGCACATCGAAGATCCTCCTCCAATTTACCATTCGCGTTTGTTTTTCACGTCAAAAACCCACCGGACTGTTGCTATACCGCTGCTGCTGGTCGGTGTATACGCGCCCCCGGTGTGTGTTCTTCCGGTCCAGTTTCAAGTTGGTTGCGTTGCATATTAATGATCGGTGTGCATTAATCGCTGCTGTCCCGCTGCGCGCGCGTCGGCATTCAGTACGGCTGCGAGAATTGCGCGCCCGGCTGGTAGAACGCCGAGCGGTCGCCTTGGTAAGTCGAGTCTTGCGATAACAAACCATCCATTTGCGATTGAAAATCGGCGACGTACGGATCCTGGCTGAGTTCCGCTTGCGACAGGCCGGGCTGCGAAAGACTAAAACCGGGCTGGGACAGTCCCGGCTGTGACATGCCTTGTGTAAGTTGCAGGCTCTGACTGAAAGTCTGCGTCTGTTCCTGGCTAAGAGTTTTTCCTTTATGTTGTGGCCCTGGACGAGAACTGAGCGGCTTGCGCGTGCGTGGAGTCTGTGTCTGACGTGCTTGCATTGCTTGTTGGTGTTGGTTGTAGAAACGCGGCGGGATGTGTGCCATATTCATGAACATGCCTACAGGCACAGGTAGATTAGACATCGCTGCTTGGGCGCGTTCGGGAGAGATATAAGAGATGGGATCGTGCGTGCGACTGAACATATCCAAGGGAACAGCACCACGTGGATAGTTATACTGTCCGCCATTAATTGCTACATTGGTGCGGTCGTAGACGGATCCAGGTACCAAAGCCTCCCTTGCATCAAACATTGACGTGGTCATAAAGTGCGAGCCCGGATTTTCAGAATTGATCAACTTCTTCGGCTTTGCAAACTGAATCATAGACTCTTTCAAATTAGTAAGCGGACCTTCCACCAGTACTTTCTGTTCTTTATAGAAAGTGAGTAAATGATTCCATAATGGTTGTTTGGACAACACTTTCGGGTTACCGACGATGATAATACCGTACTTGGCGCGAGTCAGCGCAACATTCAAACGACGAGGGTCGTTGAGAAAACCGATTCCTTGGTGTTCATTGGAACGCACACAGGACATTATAATAATGTCTTTTTCGCGGCCTTGGAAGGCGTCTACTGATGCAATTTCAATTTCTTGGTAGAGCTTGCTATGAAGAGAACCCTGGTACTGCATGTGTTGGACCAAATACGCGCGTTGACCTTCGTATGGAGTGATGACTCCGATCTGTTCCGGTTTTACACCACCACGTAAAAATCTAGAAACGTAACATATTAATACCTTAACTATTTTACATTCTTCATCAATAACAAATAACGTTTTAATTACCTTGTTGCGATTTTTTCAACATTAGCAGCCTCGGTCCGATTCAAATAACTAGTTCCACTACCTGCAATCTCCTCCTGACCTTGAGTAACATGGAAAAACATAGGTCTGTCTATGATCGGCCAGGGAAACTCGACCTTCTTGAGCCTCCTCTCGTCCGCACATACCCCGTTCTGTAAACTGCCCTCGTAGAAAAAATTCGATGGGAAGCGACTAAGCTCCGGATGCATCCGATATTGCACCTCCAGCCTGAAAGGTCGAATCCCCAACACCACCAATCGCTCAAACAAACTTTGAGACAACCCCGCACGTGCTGCTTTCTTGCACATCACTACCGGTCCTAGCTGACAATGATCCCCAACAAGAATCAATTGCTTGACGCCCAATACCACCGGCACCATGCACTCCGGTTCAGTGGCTTGCATACTCTCATCGATCAAAATAGAATGGAATTTCAGCCTCACAAGACGTGGGTCTCCAGCCCCAACGCAAGTACAACAAATAACATCAGCAGCTTCAAGCAATTCCTTCTCCGCAGCTTTCTTCAAAATGCGATAGCGTTTTTCGTCTACCGAACTCAACTCTCCTGTCTCATCCTTCAATTGTTGCAATTTCTGTAGCTCGGTGTTAGTCTCCATCTTACGGATTTGGTTGTGCAGAGCCAAGAAACTCACAGGAGAATCTATGGCCTCACGGGATTTTGCGCAAAGACGCACGACCTTCAAGTTAGTACGGTGAATCTTCTCAGTGAGTTGATCCACAGCTGTGTTGGATGGTGCACAGACTAGGACAGGGCCCCCGTTTTGCTTCACGAGCTGATACACAATAGTTGCAGATGTGACCGTTTTGCCAGTACCCGGAGGTCCTTGGATCAAAGACAAAGGCCGTTGAAGTGCGTGTTTTACTGCGTACACTTGCGAACGATTCAGATCCGGAAGATTTGGCGCGGAGAAGTGCTTTGGGAGGTGGCAACGAAACAGGACTTCTTCTACTTCATGTCCTAATAGACGGTGGTAAATGTAAGGAGACACTGAAGTATCATCTACAGCAAATTTGCGTAGTGCCAATTGCATCCTAAAAGAACCAATCCATTTCAATATTGATTATAAATAGAAAAGACTGTTCATACCTATCAAAACTAGTGGACTTCCAGATAAAATCCACCACAAAATTGCTGCTACACTCAGTAGGTGCACCCAGGCTATTCTTCAGCTCTATACCGATATCTTCTCCGAAATTATCGGGTACTTTGATGACATGTCCTACACCAGCCCAGGGTTTGTGCATTTCTCCGACGTACCGCAACCTTAATTCATCGCCATGCATCAACTTCATATCGCCATCAGTCTTCGCCAAACCGAAATATGCAATAGTTTTCTTGTTCAATCCTACATCCCAACGAACGTCGATATTCTCCTGAGTCTGGGACTCTTTCAGCCTCTTGTCATAGTCAGCCTCCAGCTTGACCAAGGGGCCGAATATATTCTGATATTGATAACCGTCTTCATATCGGAGCAGAACCTGTTGAGGCTCTTCGTCAACGCCGGGTTTCTCCAAGTCTTGAAAAGTAGCATCTACGTTTTCCTTCCATAATTCTTCCAACTTGTTTATCTGTTGGGCGGAAATCTGGCGAGCGCGTAGTTGTTCTTGCTCGGAAGGCACTTTAACCAACCAAGTTAAAAAGCAACGGTCGGAAATCAATGGTTTCCATTGCTCTTGTTCCCAGTTCATGTCCTAGAGGATCATTTCGAGGAAAAAAATTAATATACAATTGAAATCACAGCCGTAAATACGTCTATATAACGGTTTTTTGTTACGCTCGGGTTTTTTTAGATTTACCAATAATATAGCCGTATTCACGTGTAAATTTTAGATGTTTCACCGTTACCTTAAGAGAGTTTTGTGCTGCACATGGTTGCCTACATAGCAACACAACTACCGAATCGGCTTTTGCAGGAATAAAGCCCAGAACGAAGACATTACGCACACCACAGCTGTAACATTCAAGAACTGTCTCGCCGAGTGGTCCATCCTTGTGTAAAGTGACTTCCTTATGCTTTGCGCGAACCTACAATATTACGAAATTATAAAATAAATAACAAACTAATCAATAATAATTTATAACTTACCAAATGATTGATGATATGACTGCCAGAAGTGTTACCACGACCATTACAAAACCACTTCTTGCATAGATTGCACATAACCACACAATTGGGTTCATGAATCCCACAATACTTGCAAGCATATTCAGGTAATTCCTTACTGAAAAATTCTTCATCCTCCTCCTCAAATTGTAATTCCCCTAGAGCTGATGTTGCCACTGCCAATTTATTGCTAATGCTCTTGGAGTTAATTCCATTTACCTAAAAGTAATGTCAATCATTAAACAGTGTCACATGTGACGTTAACATGCAACGTGACGAGATGACGCGAATGCTTCGCAATAAAATCCCAACTAATTTAAGTCCAATTTCTATGCATGATGTACGTAAATTTTAAGGTTGGAAAATGTGTTCACCTGGAGTCCTGAAGCTTGCAGTCCACCCAAGTCTAATTGCGACGCCTGCGTCTGGGACGGTAAAGTAAAATCGGTAAAATCGCAGTCGGAGCCCTGCGTGTCGGCCCCGATAAGGTCCGCTTCCTCAGTGTCCAGAAACGTAAGCGTTTGGGAGCTGGGTCCGTATGCGTCCACGCTCATGGCGCCGTCCTCGTCTGCGCCAGCAGACCTGCACCACTGCCAGAGAAACTCGCTCGCTGCTACGCGACACTGTAAAATCACATCAGCGACACGTTACACGCGTTGCAACCAGCACGTCGAGCGTGGTTGCGACGGTCTACACGGGTCTACACCTGTGGCAGAACGCCATATTTCGATTAATCATCATTTGTTTTTTCGTCACTCACGATTTACGTTGCTCCAAAATGGCGCCGGATTCGAAACCGCCAGCGGCCACCTCGCAATTCCCACGATCCTCTTAACACTAGAAATGCGTTTCGTCGACGAGAAATACTCGCTACTGATAAGCACCAGGCGTACGCGCCTGAAACGTGCGACACGCTCACCGCGATTGACAATAATGATAAATAAATGCGACGCTTTTCAAACGGGACTTGATGACACACGTGTCATGCTAACCTTGACAGTTGACAGATAAAAATTTTCATTTTAATTAAACATTCACTAATTTTAGTTGAAAACAACGCAATGATTAATAATTTTAACAACTTTAATATACAAACCTATAGTTTCTATTTTTTTGTTTTAACTAATCTGTTTTACTTGTACATTACTTTAAAATTTAAAAATTGCTGTGGCAAAGGTCAAGCTGTCAAATACAAAGTACAGCGTCAAAGAAACGCCAGCAAATTTATCAAGGTCAATAGACATAACCTTAAAAGTAGTAAATATACATTACTTAAATTCAATTAATTAACAAATTTCAGCGCCTGATTGCTATTTAGCAAAGTGTTTTATGGGATGGGATAGTTAATCAACTGAACCCAAATGATTTTGTCCGCGCTGAAACACCAGTCGTATAACATGAATCCCCAACATGAAGGGACTTTCAAAAGTTATCTGGATGAAACTGTTTTGGAAGTAAGTCACTTCTGCGAGTTTTAATTCTCACTAATTAACTCTGGAATTACAGAATATATCATTAAATGATAAACAGAAAACCACGCTTCTTGAGGGTATAGTATCTGCTATATTTACTAGTTATTTACTAATCACGTTTACTAAATTATCAACATTCAAGGTGAAACTGTTGTTCATGAAGCCCAAAAGGTTCTTCTACTAGCCCCTTTAAGTGATGTAGATATAAGGAGTGCTACAATAGGTGTTCTTACAATAACAACCTTTAAATTATCGTTTGCAACCAAAAATTATGAACCTGAACAAAATGGCTACCAAAATAATTTGTTACTGAAGCAAAATGAGGTTTGTTTGTCAGCTATCGAGTCCGTGTATCAAATGGGTGACAAATCCAAGAAAAAATTAGCACCTGGGCAAAATATCTCTGGGAAAATCAAAGAATTGTTAATTGTTTGTAAGGTAAGGTCGTGGAAAATAATGATTTACATGTTATGCTTATATTGTATTTTTATTTATGGTAGAATATGAAAACTATGAGTTTCAACTTTAAGCATTGTGATAAGGAGAGTGGGAAACAGATTGCAAATGCGGTTTTGCATCACGCGTTTCCCAAACGAGCGAATTTGCTCTTTGCATATGAATATAAGCACGAACCCCTAATCACAAGCGGGTCAAAAGACAAGTTTGTGTCGAGAGACGATTGGGATCGTGAGTTAAAGAGAACAGCATGTCCTAATTGGCGCGTATCGGATGTTAATGCCAATTACAATGTCACCGTACATCTTCCAGAGTATGTGGTGGTTCCCAGGGAAATAACAAATGACGATATCTACAAAGGAGCGCAAGTATTTAGGAATACGACTTTCCCTATTTGGGTATGTTACTTATTAGTAACTTTTAGTAAAATAACTATCACTTCCTGATTGATTTATTGACTGATGTAGGTGTGGGGCAATGAGTCAGCAGCTTTAGTGCGAATGCCTGAAGTATTACCTTCAGTGACAAACCGCTCGCACGAAAACACGTTCCTGGCGAAGATCCACAAGTGCCATCCGGACAAAATAGAGCCAGAGATCTTCGAATTATTAAAAGACTGTCCTTCGCCGCGGGATATCCAAGCGAGCTACGTAAAACTGAGGAATCTCTGTATGCCTGACAGCACGCGGCTGTTCAAGGCACAGGATTTCAAGTTCTACGGCCTGCTGGATAGCTCCAAGTGGTTGCACTATGTGAGTGCGTGTCTGATGAAAGCCGCCGAAGCGGCTGACTTCCTCGATCAACGTAAAACAGTCGTGCTGCAGGAGGACAAAGGCTCCGACTTGAATTGCGTTGTGTCTAGTCTGACACAAATCATTCTAGATGCGCATTGGCGGACGCGACACGGCTTCCAGACGCTCATCCAGAAGGAGTGGGTTGGTTTAGGGCATCCATTTCAGTTCCGATTGGGACACATTTTGAGCGATGACGTGGAGCCGGCGTATGTTTTCCTGCTCTTCTTGGACTGTGTGTGGCAGTTGTTGAGGCAACATCCTGAGGCGTTTCAGTTCAGTGAGACTTTTCTCACCACTTTGTGGGATTCTGCGCATGTGAACATTTTTGAGACGTTTTTATTTAATAATCAGCATGATCGGCAGAACGCGCTTCGAGTAAGTAAACTTCGAACTAAATTTTTGTGTTTTGCTCGACATGTACGGGAAGGTAGTTCCAGGTAAAAAAATGTTCAGCAATTCAGAGATTAACTTCTGTTTCTATTCCTCACAGGGAGAAAGTCTAATTCCTCGTTCAGTATGGGACTGGAGTGAACAGTTTGTTGAAACGGACATCGTTCTATTCAACAATCCGCTATTCGACAAATTATCGCGTGGGAGATTATATACAAAGACAGGCGCATGCGCCCTAGATATATGGCGACAGTGCTACTTCCGATGGGTGCGTGACCTGGAGATACGCGGCGGCGGACTGCCCCAGATTGAAATGTGTAATCGCTTCGTAGCTGAAGAGATAAGTTTGTTGAAGTTAAAGTTAGACGCGATGAACTCTGGCAGAGATCATAGCAATGGAGTGTGTTCTACAGCGAATGCAACAAGTATTGAGGAGAAAGTGGCGATTCTGCGCACTGTTCACAGCTTCTTCCCGTTCGGCGCTGGTGGCGTTGCTGTTGATCGCTTCCACGACGAGCTTCTCCTCGATGGTGATGCACTAGACTCGCAGTCTATTCTGAATTTAACCAATGATTAGCGCTGCTTAGTACCGTACGTATGCTATTTCAGAATTAGCGTTTATTTATTTATATATTTCTACATACATATTTCTATTACAATTCACGTTCGTTTATTGTTGAAGTTTAATCCGAGGATCATTTACGTAATGTGTATTACATTAACAATTAGCTTTACGTTCTAATCGAAGATGCTGCTTAACCAAATGATATTTTGCTCTGCCCGGTAATCAAAACTACGGTAAGAGTATAAGAATAGCTTAAAATTTAAGTTTAAGACTTTGTTTATTTTTGAGTAGGCATTGTGTGTTTGAGGTTAGGTTCGGCTGGTGACGAATTAATCATATTCCTGTTTGGTAGTGTTGAACGTTGATTTTTGTACTTTTCGCGAGGAAATGGAGTATGCGCACGCTTAGAATGTGCGGGTATTTACATTATAACACCCAAATGTGTACAAACGGAACAAATAAAATTTGTGTGAGTGATGAA
>JAODVP010107982.1:0-10453 GCA_025400035.1 Tetradonia laticeps
ACGTCAAAATCATAAAAACTAATACAAAAGTATATAAAATAACTAATACTTATTGTGAGACCTATCATGCGAGGGACAGATAATAAAAAATCCGACATTTAAGATACTCTTCCTGTCACATCATTTTTTTTCGTTTGTAATTTTCCTGCTTTACCCTATGTCCACCCTCGATGGACACAGTATGCTGTCACTTAGTTCCACGTGGGTAAATGTGAAAGGATGTGCTAAAAAGAGAGAACATTGACGGAAAAGGGCAAAGAACTATAATACCTAATGCCACTACAGCTGGAGTGGAGTTGGTTCCAAATGTGAGCATAAAAGTTTCTTCGTCCACGGATGGCAGTCGTGGCTGGAAAGAAATATGATGATGTTTTTAGCTTTGGAAGAGCCTGCGAAAATGTATTTCTACCGCAAAGCTTACACGCTTGTGGTCGCAGGGAAAAAATAGGAAAATGCGTGTAATAAACGTCAAAGGGGATAAAAAAATACAGGGAGATCCGGGTTTTTATTGTATACTTAACAAGACATTGCTCACACCCTCTTATAATAATATAACCGACATTTAAAGATCAGTTTAATTAGGTGCGAATATTGTACGAGTGATGTATCACCAGTGTGCAGTGTTTAAATTGCCTTCTAGGGTGCAATTTACATCAGTAGACACAATGCACATTCTCTGAAATTCAATGACATTTTACTTGGCATTTCATCTCACAATTGAATACCGAAATAAATCAGCGCTAATAGTTTGGTTATTTCCAGAGCTTGGCATTACTAGTCTTGCCATTTCTCCCAGCGTCGAACCTATTCTTCCCGGTGGGTTTCGTTGTGGCAGAGCGCATTCTCTACATGCCTTCGATGGGCTTCTGTCTGTTGGTGGGATATGGATGGACGCTGCTTCGTCGTCATGGGAAGCAGCTCGCATGGACTGCTTTTGCCGTGCTGCTCCTTTCTCACGGAACCAAGACATATTTGCGCAACTGGGACTGGGAAACAGAGTACACCATTTTCATGTCGGGCTTGCGGGTGAATCAAAGGAACGCGAAGCTGTTCAATAACGTCGGTCATGCGTTAGAGGGCCAAACGCGTTATGAAGAGGCTTTGACGTTCTTCCAGACCGCAGTGAGTGTGCAGCAGGACGATATAGGCGCTCACATTAATGTCGGCAGGACTTACAATCACTTGAAGATGTTCAAGGAGGCCGAAGAAGCTTATCTCAAGGCGAAGTCCTTACTGCCGAAAGCGAAGCCCGGCGAGTCCTACCAAGCCCGAATTGCTCCGAATCACTTGAATGTGTTTCTGAATCTGGCGAACCTCATTTCCAAGAATGCTACACGCCTGGAAGAGGCGGATATGCTGTACAGGCAAGCCATTAGCATGCGAGCCGACTATACGCAGGCGTACATCAATCGCGGTGACATACTGATCAAGCTGAATCGCACGAAGGAAGCGCAGGAAGTTTACGAGCGGGCGTTGCTCTACGACAGCAATAATCCTGACATCTACTATAATGTGAGTATGAGCGCGGTTTGTGATGTCTTTGATGCTTGATGTCTTGATGTCCTGATGCCTTTTCGACGCGTGGCTCTATGCGAGCCGTCGCGCACGCACAGCGTCGATCCATCAAGCACTTTTACGTCCCTAAAGAAACTCGAGTAGCGGCGAATGCCGTGATGATAGAAGGCGATAGAAACCGAGCCGTTAAGATAATGCATTTTACTGCCGCTATGCTGATATTTTTGTTTTTACTGCGGTAATAATCGTTTTCTCCGCAAACGACTTTTATTTCGAGTGGGATACTATATATCAGCTCAAATTATAACGCCTATCGCTGTAAATCATTCAATTTCTCTTTATTAATTTATAATATTTTGGCACGAACCCCAGAAGGAATAATTTAATCTACTTAGGACGCATATTTTACCCGTAATGCACTTATTTTATGCAAATAATTTGCATTTGCGTGAGCGTCAGCTTTCTCGTCTATCTCCTTGGCTGATTTAATAAATTCCTCCCATCGTGGCACCTGTTTTTTATTCGCTTTGTGTATTACAATGCATAAAACCGCAGCGCTTTCTTTGCTCTTCTATTTTGGCCTGGTATGCTTGGGAAACATCGGCAGACACAAATGGCACAAATGAACATGACAAATGACGCGCGATGGTAAAAAATAACGGAGGAATTCTTGTGTAACTAAATTCGTTCATTTATCTAAGCATAACCAAATCAGTTACATGAAAGTGGTCGGTGAACAGGGGTAAATTATCGAAATTGGAGTAAAATTACAAACATCCGCGGTACTCTATATCACACTCTTAAATTTACACCCGTTAATTCGCAATTTGACTAGGTATGACTTCTAACAAGTTCTTGTTTTACTTTTTTTTCTTGCGCATGCGCAAACTACCTCCATTCAGTTTTAATTTTGCTAGGTATTACTTTTATAAAGTTCCGGTTTGAGGTTTGAGGGGAAAAATTAAATTAGAAAAATACGAAAATTATTTCCTTTTTTCTCGCGCATGCGCAAACGACCTTCATTAAATTTCAATTTCGCGTAAGTTTCAGTTTTATATTACATCTATGCATAAAGTGAAAAAAATTCACGCGCATGCGCAAACGAAATTCGTTAATTTTCGATTATATATAGGTTATTATATCCATGTTAAATGTTGTAAAAGAAAATTCGTGAACTTTCAATTGCACTATTATTTCCAAGTAAATATAAAAATAATTAATATTAAATAAAATACAATTTTGCTTTTTTTCCTCGCGTAAGCGAAAATCTATGTTTGAACGTCAACATATTAACTTTTTATCGTAAAATTAAGGGGGCAAAATCGGTGTCAACAATTTTTTTCGAATAATGGACAAAAAAAGCTCGCCGACCGAATAATCGTAATGTTATTTTATAAAGTATTGATCAAAGCGTTCCCGTCATTAAATCCAGCACTGATTTGAATAAACAAACCGATTGCGTTTTAATACTGCAACGAATTTAAATCAAAAATCGTAAAATATGTATTAAATCTCACTCGGCATCACACGCATAAAATGCAAATGTTACCCTTGTTCAATAAAGCAGCCCAAGCGAGTGCCAATTCGAAATGTGCAAACATTTTCCCGTAGCGTGTAATATTTGCGTGTCACTTGTGACGGCGGCCATAAATATTGTCCTACTTTATTGTTTCAGCTGGGCGTAGTCTTTCTGGAACAGGGTAAAGCGTCACAAGCGCTCGCGTACCTCGATAAAGCTTTGGAATTCGATCCCGAACATGAACAAGCGCTGCTGAACTCCGCCATCTTGCTACAGGAGCTTGGGCGCGCCGAATTGCGGAAAATCGCCCGCGAGCGCCTCCTTAAACTGTTGGCTAAAGACGAGCACAACGAACGCGTGCACTTCAATTTGGGCATGTTGGCGATGGACGACAAGAATATTGAGGAAGCCGAGCACTGGTTCCGACGGGCCGTGCATCTCAAGAGTGATTTCCGCAGCGCGCTCTTTAATCTCGCGTTGCTTATGGCCGACGACCATCGACCGCTTGAAGCTGCGCCGTTCCTCAATCAACTGGTCAAGTACCATCCCGATCACATCAAGGGTTTGATTCTTCTTGGGGATATTTACATCAATAGTATTAAAGATTTAGATGCAGCTGAGAATGTAAGTGCTAATACATAACCTCATATTTTTACAGAGATCTCATACAAGGCTATGTTTCATTATATCCTCTCACATTTTTAGATAGTGAGTCTTATTTATTTTATGTCTGTATAGTGTTACCGAAGAATACTGGAACTCGACCCAGAAAACATCCAAGGTCTACACAATCTTTGCGTAGTACATGTAGAGCGTGGGAAACTCATCCAAGCGCAAACTTGTTTGGAAAAATGTCACCAACTTGCTCCCGCGGAGGACTACGTTTTACGACACTTACAAATTGTTCAAAACCGAATTGCAAAGATGAAACTCCCGCAAGATGGGCTCCTGGAAGAGGAAATCAACGATGAGGAGCAATCTAAGGTTGTCTCCAATAAGAGCAAAGAAACCGAACGCAAAACTGAGCCAGTCGTAAGTGGGGACTCGGAAGAGCAGAGATACAGCAGTCGTGTAGTTAACACTGAGCCTCTCTTTGTGAAAAACGTCAACAACATTGACTACCCGTATGTGGATGATGATGAAGAGGAGGAAGTGCTTGCCTTTCATGAGGTGGATGTCACACATCGAAGCAATCAAAGTGGGAATAACTTCAACAAGGATTCTGCCACGATTGCTCGACGACCGAGCTCTACTGCGACTACTCATAGATACAGGGCGTCATCCACGATCGGCGCTGATGGGGATGATCCGTCATCGGGGATGTCGTAGTAAGTTAAGTGAAGAATGTTCCGGCTTTACCTGTGACAACCTGATTAAATCACGATCTCAGCAGGCTTTAATTTTTAATTTCTAAATGAAGTAAAATGAAGTGAGTGTTTTAAAAATGACCGAGGACGACACTATAGCTGTGAAATGTAAAGTGTAAAGAGTAAAGAATAAAGAGTAAAGAGAAAAAAGTGAAGCAAGTTTTAAGACTATTTTAAAGATAATGAAGTTGTGAGTGCCAGGACAATGAAGGAGAATTAATATTTCAACAGCTAACAATAACTCGCGGATTTTAACATAAAATGTTTTAAATATAATGTGGATTCTCAACTTATGACTCTGGAACTTTACCTTAGGCTATTATAGGGCAATCTGACGTCATAGCTGTCAGTAGAGCAACTATTCAGTTGTGGAGGTTAAAGAAACCAGCAACGGATGAGAATTTCATTCATATTTCATGTAAAACACCGAATTATGAATTAAGGTTAGGTTTCTTTTACCGCCATGACGATTATCAACTGTCAAAGCTCAGGTGTTTAGATTGTTCTATGCCTCCCAGGTTCAAGAACTTATATTTCTATTATCTGAGGGAAGACTTTTATACGCGCCACTAGATGTAGTGTACATTCTGTGATATTCAGAATTATATGTGAAGTAATCATCAAAACATTAATAATTGCTTATACATATTTTCTAAACAAACAAAGGTCTATGTTTTTATGTTGAAAATAAAACTGCAATTCGTCTGCGTACAATTGACTCGCTTCGTGTTTTCTTTATAATTTCATTCCAATTATTTGCATTTGTAAGGTTAGGTTAGGTGTGTTGGATGTTTAATACTACATAAACCACTCCATATGCATGCCGAACTATGCAAAAACATTAGGTTTTAAGTATTGCTCGTGGGCAAATATTAATGAAGATGAAATTGCTTGCCGCTCCGTGTTTTAAATTAATTATTTTAATGGTCGTTGTTGTCGCTAGTTTGCTTGTCCGTAACAAACTTCCGTTTGGCTTTTCGATTGTTTGGTTATGTTGGCGACAGTTTTCTCTTCGTCGCGTTGGGAAAGTTCAACCGGTTGCAAGTAAAGCTAAATATATAACATTTGAAAAGAAAAACGTAAAAAGAATTGCGAGCCCACAAAAAACGGCACCTAAAGGAATAAAACGTGGGCGGGGAATAATGTCGGAATTAAATGCCACCTCGTGCGAGCGCCAGAAAAAGTAAATTGTTGGTTGCGTGCATGGCCAAACGCAAAACACAGCAATTTAATAAATTATTCAAGAGTTTCCTTAATGTTTCGCCTAGTCTTATTTTGTTACCTCGTTAAACGCCATTGTTCTGGCAAAAAACTCATCTGTTTCATCAAATGCTGCTAATTAAGATGTTTGAATTGAAACGAATGTGAAGCAACTTTCCCTACAATTGTTATTTGAATAAATTACGAGAAAATCTATTGTCTGCGTTCGATGGTGTTGTGTTGCATTCAGACGGCTTGACCTCTCGGGTCGTAAATTCGTCTAAAAGACATTTGATTCAATGCGACATTTTACTTAATAAACGGTCGACGTGACATTGCCCACGCTTTTTTCTCGTCTCCGCGGGGAAAATAAAACCGTTGCGACTCTCTAATGGAATTGGACGTATTTCTCTTTGCATTTTGCTTCTACATCACATTAATCCACCTCCACATGACGTTTCTTTTCGTTCATTCACTTGACGTTAAATTTCGACAATAAATTCATTTAAAACGGCACAAAATCGTTATATATCTTATGTTCTGCACTGAATTTGAATAGCATAATGTTAGGAAATGTCCAGAGAAATTTAATTTCTTTCATAAGAGATCTTGTAAAATAAAATAAAATGCGATGCCAAATTTTGAATGTATTTTCTTTATTTTGAGTTCGTTGTGTTTGAGGAGCAAACAAGTTAATTGACAAAGCATGGAGATTTACTATACGTGGATTTTACATTCATATTACATCCACAGATTGATAATATAACAATTGTAAATGATTACATGTATAAAGAGGTGCCTTGGAAAACAAAAATTAAATAAAAACGTCAAATCACAATGATGAACATTAAAAAATGAGAGCAAGCAAACTAATGAAACTTGTAAACTCGAAGTTGTTGGAAAATTCTTGAATAACATTCGTTTTTCGCCTTCCGACTTTTTAAAGTAAATAAACTTTACAGAAACTTTATCCAAATAGAATACGACACACTTGTTTACTTTGTATGTGCTCGAAGCAGAAAATTGTAAAGAAAAACGGACCGGATTCACAATCGAAAGCTAACGTTGCAAGTTTCAGCTAGAGTAACCGTGTGCTAAGTGCTAACTATCGAATGTGAACCCGACCGGAACAGAATTACCGAGTGCGAGTTTGACTCGGGCTCGAAATTGTCGCCCAGCAAAGAAATGAAACTAAATAACGACTAATTAATATTTAAGGTACAGCAAACACTGAATGAATGAATATTTTTCTATGTTGTCAAACTGTTCATATATAAATATATTACAAAACAAATAAATATATGAATTATAGACTTATGATATAAAGTAATTAAGCATAGGACAAATATAAGTGTAAAAATGATTATAAGAACGACAACTACGCGAACTAATGATTTTTGCTTAGAACTTGAAAGACAAAAACCCTCACATTATTATTGATTATTTTCTGTAATAGCAAAAAGCTGTTGTAAAGTTTTCCGAACATTTACTAACTATGTACTGAGTAGTATTGTTTAAAGTTTAAACAAGCTGATATAAATTTCATGATTGTAAGAAATACGTATTTTTACTGTCGAGAGAGTGGTAATGACATGGGACTGAAAATACTGTAATGTACATAATGATATGTGAAAAAATTTAGAGACGAGTCGAAGAGTGAAGTTGTACGCTCTATGAAATGATTATTTTCTTTTATAACAAAGTGATCACCTAATTGTAAACGTACTCTGCCCATGATTGTGTGTAGAAGTGACCCGATTATAAACCAAAACTTGAATGTTAATTAATGTTACTTACATATATATTTAATAATAAATGACAAGATTCGAACCAAATTCTCCGTCTGAAGTTTGATTTTTTTAATTCATAGTACCATACTGTCGTTGTTTTACTTTTACATAATGGATATTTTTGATGATCTAAATATTTTTCAACAAGATATATTAGAAATTCATGAATTTAGGCACCGTCCACCGAAAATTTATAAAATTACGAATTTAGAATAATTATGGGGAGATATACTTGCGATCATATGAAGAACCTATATCTTTACTTTCATTTTGATGCATAAATGACCTTTCTACGTTTTGAATTACAAAAGTTATGGCGAAAAATAACATTTAAATATTTAGAACTTCTAAACGTAGTTTACGTGAGTCGCCGCTAGTCAGGTTGTTCCACGTCAAAAAGTGGAAATTTTGCAGATAAACAGCAAAGTCTACAGAATAATTCACATGTTTTGGCATATCAATTCCCTTTAGGTCACTTTTCAGCTTTAATTCGATACCTAGTTTAATTTTGCAGCATAAAAATTAAGCGAGTAATCAGCGTGCAAAGATTGTAAGTTTAGTCACTTGTCATCCCGCTTTGTTTACATTTGACGTGCGTGACGTACGCTTGGCACTCTAAATCCATGATGGCCGACATACACGCGTTGTTATGGACCGTTGCTAAGGAAATTTCTGGAATCACACACCTCCAAAACTGACCAATCGCAGCGTGTCCATGAATTTAGCATGTTATGCGGGAATATTTAAACGGGAATTATTTATTTTCAAATTTTAATGCTTTAATTGTTGAGTTAAATAAAAATTTAAAACTAATTTATAGTTATATTTATTAATAGTTTTAAATAATGGATACATAATTGAACTAATTTACTTGTTTTATTTACTGTTGTATTATTCACATATGTTGTTTAACTCTTTCACAGAAATAAAACTTTTCAATTGTTGTAAAATAGTTTATACAAGTATTTATTTAAGTATGCCTAGGTTTTGGTCACAATATATTAAGCAATAATCAACACATAAAAATATCTATTAAATATACGATTCTTGGGTATAGACAGAAACTAATTAATCAATGGATTAATGAATTTTTATAAATAAGGCTTGTATAATCAACTATTGATTTTCCTAAATATAAACTTATTGAACTTCAAAACTGACATTTACGTTTTGTAATAATCACAGCGACATATTGTAGTGTATATGTAGTTGCATACATTCGGCAGTTGCATTTTTCAGACACAAAATCTCCTATGATAACCTCCAAATTGCACCAAAAGCTTAAAGACGAAAAAGGCCGTAAATTCATAAATGCAACAGCCTCAATGGTGAAATGGCTTCCAAGGTATACATAGCACTTATATTTTATTTTACAAATAACTATAATAAGTTCATGTGGATGTCAACAGTTAATAAAAACCCTCGGCGCCTTCAAGCCCTTCGGTGCACTGGAGAAGGGAATTGCTCCACTGCTACCACAAGCATACAAAAAGTTCTACAGAGAATGGAAGCTAACTGAACCAGCGGCAGTACATTATATTCCAGAAGATGGCAAATGGAAACGTGATGACGTTACAAATGAAGTGTAAGATACTCATATCCCCTTCAATTTGCACTAATTTCTATAGCTGTTTGTACGTTAATCTTTTAGCTATCCAATCCAAAATATCCCGTTACCTTTGAAATTTCCTAAAGAATATGATGATCAACTATGGGGTGGAGAAGCAGTAGTCCAAGGTTTTCAACACCGCGGTCGTCAAGAGCGCAGAGTGCCTCACTTCTGGGTGCCTCGGTTGCATAGGTCAGTTGTGTACAGTGAAGTTTTAAATAAGCACATGTCTGTGATCATAACCGACCGAGCTTTGGAGTTAATTATGGCTAATTATGGATTTGACCATTACGTCCTTAAGGTACTTATTATTAGTACATTCTTTGTTTTGGGTTGTGAGATATTTAGATTTTGTTAATTTTATAGACACCAGCTTGTGATCTGAAATCTTTACTGCCAATAAAATTGAAGAGGAAAATTTTACAGGAGTTGCAACAAGGTTGTCCTGCTTATGATAATGAAGAGGAGAAGAAAAGTGAAATTTATAATAGATACAAACAATATTTATCATCAGTAAGTTCTAGTTAATATTTGTACATATTTGTATTATCAATATCGTTTTGTTTTATTTGTAGTACACACCAGAAGAAATTGATTGGTATGGCTACACATTAAAGGAAGCATGCAATCGATTGCAAGCACAACTTGATGCAGAAAATCAACCAATTCCCTTAAAGAATGTGTATAGATCCAAATTAATTAATGAACTGAAACAGCAACAGATTGCAGCTAATGAAGAACTTGAAGTTGGCGCATCTGCTTCGTGGATGGAGAAAATGAATCCTTTTAGTAAGAAACGCGAAACTTAATTTTTTGTGGAAATTGAAATCAATCTTTTTTATGTAGTCGTGCAACAACATTATATAAATTAAATAATAAACTTGTTAGGCATGTTTCTATAATGTGGTATATTAATTTACCAGAAGTGGGTAATGGTATAATACGCATAATCTTAACATGATTCGTTTGTTTTATGTTGCAAAACTGTATGTTTGGTTGCATATAATGATGTATATGTTTTGGATTTGGTAAAATATGTGTTCATTTTGTGTTCTGTACTTTGTTATTCTTGCGACGACATGTTTTTGCTAACAAATTGCGAAATATCCAACTAACAGCGGCCTTTACTTTTAATAGCTTTAGCCTATGGAGCCTATAGTCAAGTAGGCTTCAGTAATTACATGGAGTCGGGCATCTGTACATGATATAATCTTTGGTAATTATAAACAAGAAATTTTGACGTGTCCGCCAGAGGCGTGACGAACAAGCGTGGAATTATGATAAATGATTAAATATTTTATAAAACAAACAAAAAACAACAGTGGAAACAATAAACTTTCAAATGTAAATAATTAAGTCGCAGTACGCGGGAGAAACAAACAATTATGAGTTTATTTTTAATATCTCCATAAACTACACGTGATATTGTGCCTGTACCTAGCGCCCCCTTACG